>BJBW01012977.1:0-12656 GCA_004320125.1 Scolopax mira | reverse complement strand
TGGGAGAGTCAGTTTGGGAGCTACTGGGGAGAGATTACTTCGCCTACAGGAGAGAAGGCTGAAAGGGAACATAACTCCAGAAATCCATTAACAGCTACCACAAAGTGGGAGTAATTGGTTTTCTATGTCTCTGGTAGTTAAGACAAGTTATAATGGCCTTGAGCTGGAGCTGGGGAAAAAAAAAAGTTGAAAAGGAAAGTGTCCCCAGTAGTCTGTCCTGTAAAGGCTTATGGAACTACAGTGACAATCTGTATTAGAATATATTTGTGATGCTAACATACCTGCAAACTTTTATTCATGAAACATGATGAAAGCATCAAAATATCTAGCTCTAGCCTAGATTTATTGGCCAAGAATACACTGCACATGAGCATCATTGTTCCCACTGGCAAATTAATATGTAATTTTAGACTTCTGTTAAACTTTCTAAATCATTGTTGAGATAGTTTTTGTTTGGGTTTTTGGTGGTGGGTTTCTTATGTTGCTTTCTGCATTTTGAAAGACTATGAATGCAAATTACATTCAGGAGGGATTGTTTGTTTCTTTCTTTTCTGTTGCATATTGTCTGCTTTTTTGGTCTGTCCTCTTTTCTAGAGCTGAATATAATCTCTTTGAAGTAAGAGGTTTTATTCTCTGCTTATACATAAGGTAAGGTACCAATCCTGGACTAAAATCCTTTGTTTTCTTGTCTCATGTGTAGCGTGCAATGCAAAATACCAGTTGGTTTCTAGGACAAGAAACAGGTCTTAAAAATAAAAACTCTCATAGAGTTGGTGGCCTGCATATGTTTGTAATGATATCAGGATATCCAAGCAGCTGTGTTATGTGGTAGCTATCTGGTGGTTATTAAAGACTGTAACTAGTATAATGTAACTTACTGTCTGGCATATTTAGGAATCAGCTTTGCATTACACGCTGGAGCAAGCGTTTTTAGCATTCTTTGGGGAGCTGACTTTCTGATTTTCCTTTCTTCATCTGGTTACAGAGTTTTCATACGTAAATGCTCCTTCTGCAGGGAAATTAATTATTGTCTTTGGGGATTTCATGCTGGTTTTCTTATAAATTCGTGTATAGCAATGGCTGAGTAGACTGCCTGTGAAACAAATAAAGATCCTTTTAGTTTTCTTTCCTACCCTAATGTTCCTTTCTGTGATTGTTGTTGGCAAAATCCTTGATGGAAAGCACAGTCAGTTCACCTGAATTGCAGTATTAAACTTGCTGTGATGTAACATAGGGATAAAAGTCTGTGCAGTTTTAAAGCATGATCTATACATGCTTTAAATTAGATTTAAACAACTTTGATGTTTTTGGAAGTTTGGTTTGAAGTCTGAAGTGCCATTAGAAATTAAACTTTGTGCTAGGGTGTGGAAGTATTCCCGTTCAAAATAATAGATTTCTCTTTTTTTTGCTTGTTAATAAACTAGTGAATTGGGAGTGCATGTTCTATACTATGATGTGAATATTGATTTAACGTACTTTTTTTTTTTTAATAGATGGCGAGGAGCCCCACAACAATCAGTTTTCTTTCATAAAGAATTATATACTAATTGCAAAACAATGGTAGTGTGTTCCCTAAATGCATATTCAGGGCTACGATTTTATTGTAATCTTAAATGTTCTATTTTATTATTACACCGATACCCATGTTCCTGTGGTAGAAAAAAATAAAAAAACCAAACCAACAAACATTAAGGCTGCTTTAGGGACATTTGGTGCAAGTGGTGTTATTTTATAGCTCAGTCTTAATTGTCTAGTAAGTGGAGTTGATTATTTTTATTTTTTAATCACTGGTCCTCTAGAGCATAACTTACAAATTATGGTACAAGTCAGACCAAAGGATCTCTGTGTGGTTACTAAGACCTTTAGGAAGAAATACAATAACAGTAGGGTAACTGTGAAGAGTGTGCAGGTAAAAACTGCACCAAAGTTTGTCGTGGTATTTGTTGGTACTTAATTCTGAACATGCAGGTGGCTTTTTTGCTCTCCAGAATGCTTTGTGGTAAGGAAGTCCAGAATTTTAAAAACTTCTATTTCTCTCATTCTTTTGTTAAGCAAATCTTGCTTTTCAGTAAAGTTACTATTAACATTACCACTTCTTACAACTTGAGAATGAATGCTTCCTGCAGAGAAATAATCTTCAGTATCACTCTTTAGTATTGTTTCTTAGTTCATCTTTCTGGTTTACCCGCACCACTTCTCACATGTGTCTCTTCCCTAAGCTTGAGTCCTACTCAGTGGAACCTTGGTTCTTTTAGACCATGTTTCTGATTGTCCCTTAAGGAGTCGTACACGTTAAGGGTTGGGTGACAAGCCTGGATGCCCCATAGAGTTCAATAGAAATATTACCTTTTTGACTCCTGCTGAGCTGACACTTTTTGAAACCACCAGCTAGATCTCCCAACCTTTGCTGAGAGGCAGCACCTACTTCAAGCCTGGTCTTTTTCTCTGTGCTTCTCTTTCCTGTAAGAACTTCTTTGCAACTAATGCCCTTGGTTTCAATTGTGATCTTGTATCTCAGGCACAGGCTATTATGGGTTTTCTTGGCAACTCTCTTTAATCTAATTTTGCCTGTCCTGAATAATTCCGTATCAATTGCAAATTATTCCTGTGCTATTCACTTGCTTTTTCAGATAGCTTATGAATATCTTGAGTATAATGGGTTCTTTTATTTTGCATCTTCCTACCTGTACATACAGAGTTTTGCTGCAGTTAGGCTTCTTTAAGAGGTCTGAATGAAAGACTTGGTAAAAATGGGATTTTTTTGAGATAAGCATCTGGACCTGATTAGTATGATTCCATTGCAGTAAATGTACAAGGTGAGGCTTTTCCCTATGGAGGTGATGCTGACTGTTTCACAATATATATGTATATGTTCAAATGTATGTTATGTTCTTCATTAGGATATCTGATAACTCACCCAAGATAAGCTAAACTTGAAAAAGGTGGAGCCCGATGTAGCACGTAGGATCAGCATTTGACATCTTTGTTCTTCCAATACAAAAGTCAATTTACATGAGGTACATCATTATGTCATACTAATCAATTTTTTCCTTATTTCCGTAGCATTATTAAATAAATAATAATTTGACCTGGTGGTTTTATTGCAGTTCACTTGCATCAGCTCTGTAAAATAAATGTCTTGTACTGACATTGCGTTGTAACAGCTAGTAAAATTCTTTTGCCATAAAGAAATACTTTAAGGGGAACTTGGTTTTCCCAATGAGAAAAATATGGCTAGCTCTTTAGCTGTGGTTTTTTCTGTCTTAAGTGCTCCTTTTGCATCTTCAGATCAAATCACTTCTTCAGATTCTGGAAGATTTTTGTCTGTTTGGAGAAGGTTTCTATTTGATTCTTGTGCCATGTGCCGGGGCGATTTTTCTTGGCCTGCCAAATTGTGGCTTTACGTTTTTGCTCTCTGTACTTGGACATGAATTCCACTTTTTGAAAGGTCTTTTTTCTTATGGGTTTTGTTTAGTGGCTTTTATGTTTTAAAGATTACAGCTGGATAAGAGTTAGACTGCCACGTTTACCCAACAGCTCCTCCACCTCCCACCTCCCCACCAGCCTGCTGCCAGCTGCAATGGAAAATTTCTGACTTTCTGATAGATGGCAGCATTTGCTGCTTGTTCTGCCTGTTCCAGTGCTCCACTGGAGGAACTGGATGGCAAGCTTCAGTTCATACATGATCATACAGGAGTAACGTGTTGAAGGAAACGGGGATTAAATTTTGGTCAGCTTTCTCTGGAACTTGGAGCGAGCACAGCCAAGGGCATGATACCAGCTGTGGTGATGTGCCTTTCTCTTTTTGGAAGCATTAGTGTTGCTTAGTCTGAGCACCTCAGCGAGGAGTGATTGTCCTGTTTCATAGCCTGGTTTGCGTGGTTGCTCTTGGAGGACACTTGAGTAGCTCAACCTCTGAGTAAGAGGTGATGCTAGTCTGTGGCACGGGTCGAAATCCTGACTGCAGTGTGCATGTACTGTAAATACACCATATATAAATACTGCCTGTTTAAGTTTAATTAAACTCAGGTAAGGCTTTGAATTTTAACATAAAGACTAGGATTCTTCTAGAAAGAAAACTGTCATTAGTATTGACTTGCTTTAATAGCAGAGATTATCCAGACTGTTTAAAGTGCCTGCTATTTTCAGACTTTATTTCAAGCTCTCAGTATTTCTTCCTCTTTGCAAACCTGTTTCAAGGACACAGTCAATGTGCAGTCTAATATTTTATTTTGGCATAAGCTTAGAAGTGGACTGTGAGGACAAAAAAGTATTGTGGGAGGAAGAAATGGAGTAAAATTCAGTGGGACACAAATGAGGATGGCATGGGAAAAGTAGGTATGTCAGGGGTGAAGAGAATTGCAATATCCAGTGTTTTCATCCTTCCTGCAAAAGCAAGCATGCTTGGCCTCATTAGGTTGCTGTGCTTTAAACACTTAGTCTATGTGGGGAAGAAAAAGTGGCAAAATATATTTTTGAATGTAGCTTTTTACATCCTTGAAATAAATGAATGGGAGGGGAGGGAATGAAAATAGTTCATTGCATTATGGAAGTGCTGACTTTTGTCTCCAAATCAGTTCAAGGAACATAATGAAAATGCAGTTAAATATATTCATTATGTTCTTCCAGTTAACCAAAACATTTGGATATTTTTTGCTAATCCTCTCAAAGACGTTTAAAATCATCAGAATGCGTAGGGAAAATCAAACGACAAGTTGGCTTCTAAAATTACTATTTTAAACAGCAGTGACCTGTTATTTTAGAAGTTGTGGACTTGTTTTATTGATGACCTATCACTTAAAGTTTCACAGTTGTTTATTGCAAGTAAGTTATATATTTGTGTACTGTAATATTAGCTCTGGATAAACCATTCTGGGTTGAATTTTGGTGATAACCAAAGCACTTGATGCTTGTTACTCCTTTTTAACATCTTTGAAATTGTTCTCAACAAAATGGCATGAGTAGGGTATATCCCTTTATTTCCCATTTTAAAATTGCCAAAGAGATGAACCAGAATACACCAGAGGGAAGAAGAAAAATGGTGTGGGGTGTTTTGTGGGGTTTTTTTTAACTGTTGTCTGACCTACATAGTTTATTATGGCTTTAGACACAGAGTAAAACATTCAGAAGTAATTATTAAAGGTTCTCTCTAAGAAGGTGAAATAGACCAGCAGGAAGCACACAGTAATGGCCAAATCCATTGCAGCTCTGTTAGTCTGGACAAATAGTGATATGTTACTGGGATTTGAATCATCACATTCCCATTCCTGTTGCAATACAGAAATTGTGAATAAGAAACTTGGAGTTTATAATTTATGGCTAATGATGGAATTTGTTTCAAATTGGCAGTGGCAGCAGCAGTGTTTCTTGTGTAAGCTTCTTAAATGACATATGGAAAGCAGTTCTAGCTTTTAATTCCTTTTCAAGAGCAGTGTTGAGGAATGAACTGAAATAGGTATTGATCTCTTATAAATGTGATATGCGTGATTAGACGCTACTGTTAATTAGTTGAATTAAACAAGTATCTTCTTGCCAGAAGTGTTTTATTTCCTGACACACGCATCCCCCAGATTTGTTGAGCTTTTTAGAAAGCTGCTTTTATTTGTTAGAGCAGTGTTTGCCTATTTATAGTAGTGGACCCATATGTTGAGATTTGAGAAACCTAGAAATTAGAAATGACTAAATGTTTAGTGACTGACTTCTTTTTTTTTTGTGACAGTACTTAATTCTCTAATCTGGAAAGTTGATCTCAATCCTCAGTGGCTTCATGGTATGTTATTTTGCATCATGTGTGCAATTGCATTAATAGACGTAGGTAAGATTTGTAATTATGTGGAAGTGTGGACTGCAGTCGTACAACAACAAAAAAATATCATTATTTAACTTATTTAAAGGGATATGTCTAGAGAGTGTATGAACAGGAACTGAAGTGATACCAAATGAGGAGGCGGGGTAGGATAAGGAGCTATAATAGAAGCTTAAGCTCTGTAGCTTCTCCCTAAAATCTTCTGAAGAATTTGTAACTTGTGGACTGGTAAAAGCATTAGCCTTTATGAAAGAAATTCATAATACCTGTTCTGCAAATGTTAAATCACGTGCCACTTTCCTAATAAACATCTCTAACACATTGAATTTCTTTTGGGCTGTAAATCTACTGAAACTGAACAAATCGTTGTCTTGAAGACAAAGGGTACTGGTGGTTTAGGAGTATCTCAGTGTGAACAAATCAAATCATTGATTCAGAAAAAGAAATAGAATGACTTTGTAATGATAAAAGATCAGATATGTAAAGTAGTGCTCTTATTGCTCGGAATAGAAACCTGTCACTCTGTTTAATCCAGTCTTGCCCTCTCTTTCCTTCTCCCTCCCCTCCATCCCAACCTTGAGCATATAGCCCAGAGGAAAGAAAAAGTAATTTTTTCCCAGGAAACTTACTCTGGTTTTTCACACTCTGAAGGCAAATTCTGTTCTTTGTGTAAAAATTTATGCAAGTCTTTTTTCAGTATCTTTGTAACTTTAGATGAAGTCATGGATAAACAAACGTGAGAATGTTATTTCTGAATAAATTTACCTTGTGTCCATCCTACCTCTTAGGATGCATGTGGTTAGGGTAAGAGCTATCTCTGTGCCAACCTTCCTACCCTTGCTATTTAAGCCAAGAAAAACATAATGAGGCTCATCTTAATAAATGCAGACTATCTTATATTGCAAGCTTTGTCTTTTCAGGAAAAACTAAATATTTGGATGGGATTTCATTTTTGCTTGGGGAGGGATGGTTTTTTTCTTCGAACCTGCATTTGTATATTAATTTGCAGATCAAGTTACTTCTTTCAGATACTTCTTTGAATAGGTTATGTATGTTCCACATTAAAATATTAATGGAAGATATATTTGACTCCTTGGCACAGGAATAAGATTTTCCAGGTGAAGTGACTTCGAGGTTGTTAGAACCATGCCAAGTCCTACATCCATCCCAAGTACATCCATGCCAAGTACTACAGTGCCAAAGAAAAGAACTAGCTTATGTGTAATCATTCTCAGATGTACTACCTACAATGAATTATTGCATTGCACTTACCATCACAACTGAACCTGTAAACAGTCATTTTTTCCAACACTTTAGGTTACATTTATATGAATCACTTATATATGGATAGTTTTGGGATACCAGTAAGGATTCTGGGGAAGGAAGTTAAGACCCAAGTAGAATTCTTTGATGTTTTCAAGAGCGAGGAGGAATTGGAAGGCAAGTTTGAGAATATTTTTGGGACCGTTGCCACACTAACCTGCATTCATATGTGATGAGGCGCAAATGATCTGTCATGGTTTGAAAGCAGAAAGTTGCCAGGAGGGGACACCAATGTAGTAGTCAGTTCAACTTTCTAAAGTTGCTTCTAAACTTTAAAACTTGGATGAAATACTTGAGGTTTAATGCTGCTTTTGTGTTAATAAAATTGAAAGTTTTGGAGTAAATGCACATTACAGGCTAACATAAATGCTGACACTTTAGAATGTGTCTTAGGAAGGCTTAAAAGAGCAGCAAAGCTATAGCTTGTCTTTAAAATAAATATCTACATCTTAAAATTCATATCCAGAAGAAATTTGATAATCATCAAAGGTAACTTCTGTCTTCAGACTCAACAGGAAATGCAAATACCTGTCAGTCAACTTATACAAGTCACTTCTCAAGCACACAAAAGTCTGAAACTGTTTGTCAGAAGAGATTAAAAAGAAAAGGAAAAAAGTAATATGCCACAAAGTAACATTAAGGATTCAGAATGCCCCTGTATCAAAGGAAGACAAGTTTGAACTTGATGTTCTTTACTATATCATGTTTGAAATGAGAAGTGGTGATAGTGATTTTGAATGATGGTGAAATAATGTCACTAAAACATCTGTATGCATATAATTCAGATACTTGTATTTCTAACAGGTTTCTGATGGCATTTCTTTATTTTGTGTGCACTCTGGGTGATTTTTATTTCCATTGGTTGGCAGTGTACCGGAGTACACTGGTGTACATTGGAGTGCTAGATTATTGCTTAGGGAGATTGATTTTTTACCTCCCATTATAAAACCTAAAGGAATTAGTGATTGTAAAATCTGGGGGTGGGCGGGTGAAGGATTTCTTTGAGTGTTAGCCTTAGACATAGTTATTAAACCCAAACAACAAAAAACCCCAACAAAAATACCCCACAAATAAACTCTGCAACTGTTATGTTTTGGTAACAGCAAGTCTTTAATAATAAAACAAATAGTAATACCTTAGGTAATACTTACTGTAATGCAAAATTACTTTCAAGAATTGGTAGTGTGTATGTTTGTCTTAAGAACTTTTATTTAAGAACAGATTCTTCAAAATTCATTGCAGAATTAACTTTTTAAATGCTGCTCGTGTAATATTTTAATGGTTTGGCCTGATAGGAGCACTGGGAATGTCTTATCTAGGCTAATTTAGGTTTTTGAAAAACAACACAAGAGGGAGGGACAGGGTTGCCAACAAAGATCAGGATTTTAGTGTGTTAGCATATTAATTGAAAAGCACTTTTCTATAATGGTTCCAGTTCTAAACGAGTGACTGAATTTTACAGCCTGGTTTTTTTGAGTGGCGACTGTTCGGGTGTGCAGGCTTTTGAATGTGGGTTGTGTTTTGTATATTTGTTTTAACAGGGAACGAATTATTCAAAAATAGGGAAAGATGACACTAACTCATCTTTAGGCACTGCTGTGCCTAATCCCAGAATTTGTTGGACTGTGGTGTGACTTCCAGTGAGATGAAAGCTCCAAGCATGAGCCTCAGGAGCTGCCCTCCTGTAAGTGGAAAAAAATAAAAGGCCATGAATACTTGATTAATAACCCCCAATTAATATTTGGGCTTTATCTCACACTACTGTCTCATCAGTCCTTACAGGTACAAGATACTGCCAGAATCTTCATGGTTGGAAGGACTTCATCAAGTCCAACCACACACACAAAAAAACCCCAAACCCACCAATCTCGGGCACTAGAGCATGCCCTCAGATGCCACGTCTACATGTTTCTTAAATACCTCCAGGGATTTAAGACTCCACCACCTCCCTGGGCAGGCTGTTCCACTGCCTGACCACCTTCTCAGTAAAGTAAACCTCCCCTGCCCCACTTCAGACCATTTCCTCTGGTCCTTTCATTACTCTTAAGAGAAGGGGCCATGCCCCACCTCTCTACAACCTCCTTTCATGTAGTTGTAGAGGGTAATGAGGTCCCCCCTCAGCCTCCTCTTCTCCAAACTATTTAGTGCCTGAGATTGTTGTTTTGTGTCTGTTTGTGTCTTTTTGTTTGGTGTGTGGTGTGGTTTTGGGGTTTTTTTTGTGGGGGGAGGGGGGTGTGATTTGTTTGTTTGGGGTTTTTTTGTTGTTGGACTCAATGATCTCAAAGGTCCCTTCCAACCATGAAGATTCTGTGATTCTGTTGTAACTGAAGTGCAGGACGGGGCACTTGGCTTTATTAAACCTCATACCATTGGCCTTGGCCCATTGATTCAACCTGTCCAGGTCCCAAGAAGTAAACACCTGTAATAGACCCTTTGTTTAGGAAAAATAATGAAGTCTGATTTTTTTTCACAGAGCTGCAAAGTGCTGCCAACCTCTTGCAGTGTGGCTGGAATTGCTCTACAATTGAGAGCACAATGCATTTTTGTAATACTGTAATATCTGAGTATTATAGTCTTAGCCGCTAAGGATTTACCAATAAGGAATATTAATCCATAATTAATGTTGTTTCATAATTACTGTAACAATATGACATTTGTATAGAGAGAGTAAATTAGATCATTGTTTCAAGGGTTTTCAAAGATAATATGCTTCAAGTACAGCACAGGGTATTGTGTGGAAACCCAGTTCTGCATAAACTGTTTTTAAAGCACTTCAAATCACTAAGGTTTTTTTAGAAGGAGGAACTAATATAATAAAAATATAAGACTTCTGTTTGTCTGCAGCTGGTTTCCTGAGAACTTTGTAGCTGAACGTGATCCCATAGGGTGGATCTGGTAGGGTTTGCTGTGGCCATGCTTGAGTTCTGCATGGCAAACAGATGTTCTGAGCTTTGTCTATAAAATCACTTGCTGTTTCTTTGTGTAGAATACATTGTAGTAGAGCTGCTGTTGGGAAGAGAAAAACTTGTGGACAAGTTGAAATAAATTTTTTCACGTTTTGTCCATTTATGTTGTGTGCACACTGCTGGTGTGCCTGGACTTGCACTATACTGCGCCAAAATTCTGGTTTTCAAACACTGACTTACTACATTGCTAATTCATTTTTTTCATATTTTTTTCTTTTTTTATTTTAAGTTAAGACCAAATAACAATTTGTCATCTTTTTTTTTTCCTTTTGTGTTATGTGATTGTTTTAGCAGTTTGGTTTGAAAGCTTGAGCCACAAATGGCTTAAAAAGGTGCAAAACCTCAGCAGGCCTTAAACACAAGCAAATTCCTGCTTGTTCTTGTCTTCTGAACAGTGGATTAAAGCAAAAATGTTCTCATCTTATCAGTGGAGAATGAAGCATTTAATCTTTCTTTTATTTTTCTGGTTTCAAGTAGGATGTCAAAACATTTGGGTTTTTTTTATTATATTCAATATCACTTTATGATTGTTTATATATCAATGTGTGTGTATATGTCTGTGTTTCTATGTAATACCTTAGCCTTAAAAAAAGCCTGGCTGAGCTGCTTGAATGAGAAGTTTAAGTGAAGCTGTGAATTCATTTCCTCTGGCTTGCATCAAAGCCCCACATACTGCCTATCTTGCTCATTAATTTTTCTTTTTCCTTTTTGGACTGATAGGGTTTGGGGATTTTGGTTTCAGCATGTAATATACCACACACTTTACCACTCGCGTTTCCTGTGATTTTTTTTGTCTTTTAAGTGATTTGGATGAGAATGAGTCTTATAGGAATTTGAATCTCCAGCATTTGCCATATTGTTCTCAAAGATACTGTAAATACACATTATTCCCATGTCAATGTGAGTACATCTTAATTTTAAAGATGGGTATTTTAGGAAAATATGAATAGTGTGCAAAATATTCTTGATATTTGCTATCTTAATTAAAATTTGACTGTAGGATTCAAAATTGAAGAGATTTTTATTAGTCATATGTAAGTCAAATTTAGTTCTTGATTTTCTTGTGTTTTGGTTTTTAGCTTATTTCCCGTGAATCACGTTTGAATGGTATCCTGAGTACAAATTGTATACTTTTGGAAGGACTTGAAATAATGAAACTTTATCCCTGGGCTGCTGGTCTGAAAACAAAAGTCAATTAAAAAAAGCATTTAAAGTGTTGCTCCCTCTAGTTTTTATTGAAGCATGTAGGCTTTTTCATACTGAGGAACATAAAATAAGATCAGTGAAATTGCCGGGAAAGCTGTAATATGATGATTTTCATCTGTGCTGGTTTGATTTTAACTGTCACTTGGATTAGATTTGCTGTGGGCAGGTTTAAGTGGTTGGAGTCTGAGAGTGGGAGTTGTTGATGAGGATAGTTCTGCCGATTTGGGGGCAGCTCGTAGGGAAGGAAAGCCCGCGATGTTAGCAGCTAATCCGGCTCTGTGCTGCAGCTGGGGATTCAGCTGAGAGTAAAATTAAACAGCTGCACAGTAGCTTGTGAATTTGTTGTCCAAGTATATTAAATCGTATCCCTGTTTGGGGCATCTGTCTGTGGGAATGCACTAACAAGGACTCTTATATCAAGATTGAAAATTTATAATTACACATCTGTGTTGTGCAGTAAAGTTCAACTGCAAATTAGCTGTGGATCATTCAGAGTTTAATTATCCCGTTCACTGGTTTAATAATCTGTCAATGTCTGTGGCTTGAGAGTTACTCTCCTCTCCCTTCCACAATCCATGGTACGTTTATATCAATTTCCAGGGAAACAGAGAAGGGTCTGTAAGCTCTGGCCTACTGAAGGAAGGTGTTCAGATTTGGCCAGCTAGTATAATTTGAAGTGAAATTCAACCCCATGCCCCAAGTTGGTGGATCATTCCCTATCTTGTTGAAAAGGTTATTGGAGAAACCAGGGGAATAGAAATATCTGTTGGAAGAAATTTGTAAGCTTGATAAAAAGACTACATTTGTAATAAACTGATACTGTAACACCATTTCTACTGGGCTTTAGAGTAGCAGAGAAAAGCAGCTAAATATAGGAATAGTTATTTCTAGTACGATGTGTCCTGTCTTCACGGTTTCTAACAAAATGCACTTGCGGTTTTTGCAGCAATTGCCAGAAACTGAGATAACCAGAGGTGAGGGGTTTTGTTTTGTTTGTTGAGAACCTACACAAGAATTCCTGGCCAACAGCTCCCTGTGGATCAGTGACTTCTAGAGGCAGAGGTGAATAAATAAAAAGATATCTTTATGTTTTAACTGCACGTGATGGGTTTCTGTGTTCATTCTTGAACCCACCCAAACTCTCCACAAGTTGTTTTAGAGGCCTTTAAGGGAGCTCCTTACAGGGAGCTCTGTGCTGCAGTGACACGTGTGAAGGACTACCACCTTCTTAGTTTTGAATTGCTACCATCTACTTGAATTTGGTGTGGTCCTGCCTCTCCTGTAGGTGCAGCGTTGCATTGTTTACCATAAAAGCCCAAATGATAAAAGGATCTTTATCACATCCCCACTCTAAG
>BJBW01012976.1:845-20724 GCA_004320125.1 Scolopax mira | reverse complement strand
AAAAAAAAATGCAGTTAGTTTCCTTGCCTGTGTGTGTTGCCTGTCCTTCAAAATCTTCTTCAAAGCTGGTGTTGGCATTTTCTTCCATTTTGGTGGCTGGAGTAGGAGATGCTGCAATTTCAAAAAGGAGAGTGATTAATAACAAGATAGAAAGGGGATATTCTCACAGCAGGTATGGTGCAGTGTGTAATTTCCTGCAGCTGTTAGGTGTCAGTGAAGATAAAATAGACATGATAATTGTAGAGCTTCTCATCATCTCGTAAAAAGCAACCAGGATATATGTCAGTCTTTTTTAAAAGGTGTCTGGCCAGATTCTTACTGAAAGTGCATTTGGTGATAGATTCTTCATTTTACTGTTCTTTCTCAATCATCGGAGACTATATGGAACATGGAGTGAAATATTGGTTGTAAAACTTCTTGCAATGGGATTGTGTAGCGAGTAATTTTTTAAATTATTATTATTTTTAATCTCCCTTGGAAGCAGGAACTAGTTAATTTTCCGAATGCTGTAAGTATTTATTTTTAAGGGTTGTCTGAACTGCTGATTTCTCATACAGAAAGATGGAGCCAAGTATTTGAACCTGTTGGGCAAGAGACCTCTGAACATCCTGGAGCTGGACTGCTTGTACTGGTTGGGTCAAGTTTGTTACAAAACAAAAAACATTTACAGGGGTTATAAATCAAAATAATTTTCCTGTTCCACCCATTCTATAAATATGGCAACCCAAGGAGCCAGCCAGCAATCGTGGGGCACTGTGATACAGGAGTACTCAAGCAACACCCTTTTTATTTGTTATGGTGGAGTTTTTGAGGGATGAGGTAGAACCACTGGTCTTTGTGGGAAGAGGAGAAGTTTCCCTTCATTTATTTCCAGCTGCGAGATGAGCCCACTTGAGTGGTCCTACAGCATTACGGTGCAGCAGAGTTTGGCATCAAGCTCTCAAGGTCAGGCTGATGTTCTGCTGTTTCCTGAAAGTCACAGTAAATGTTCTTGAAGTCATGCAGCTTTCTTGAGAAGTTCAATTATCTGTTTCAGGAGGTTATCCTGGGGGAGAAAAGTACTGATTCTTCACATGTATTTTTACTGCACTGCTGATGGAGTACGCTTTCTGCATCAACTCGGCCACCACACAGTACTGAGTGTTTTCTCATATTGCACACCAGTCACAAATTTCCTTTTTAGTAAAAAACTGTAATTCTAATGTGATAAAGTATCACTGTCCACAGGTGTCTTAAGACAGATGATTTGAGTGTTCCCATTGGGTCTAGACTAGTGTTAGCTGTTCAGATTTATTTGACTCCACAGTAAATCACATCTTGAAGCAAACTCTAAGATGCTATCATGTCATGAATGCTGTATTTAAAAGCTGCTGGTGTGTTAGACTAGAGTGATGTTAGTGTTGTAGCACGTATGCACAGGAGGAAGCACACCCTCATTTTTACATGCCAGCATCAAGGGATAAGGTGGAAAAATGTCCGAGCAAGAATCTGATTCTTCTGTGGACTGAGACTAAAGTTGATTAGTAAATGGGCAAATAAATTTTTTCCGTACGTGTACCTGTGGCAAATAATGAATACTTAGGGGAAGCATTGCATATAAGTTCAGAAGAAAAGCAGTTAATGAATTAGACTTTATATTAGTATAAATTCTTCCTGTACATTTGTTGTTGTCAGTTTATAGATCCAGATTAGTGAATCAATTGCTATTCAGTCACTTCTGAAATAGAAATATGAAACTAGTCCCTTTTCACATAGGCAAAACTGAAAATCTCTGCCATGTCAGGGGTGCACAGCTCTGTGGTTATGTGGGCCTAACTCATGTAAGGCATAAAAAAAAAATAATGAGGATTTTCTTTGTTCTATGAGGAAAGAGGGGGTTTGATTCTCTGTATGCTTTGCTGTGTCGTAGCTTTTAGCCTTGAAAGGCACAAAAACTACAGGATATGAAACTTAAGCAGTCTATTGCAGGCTTGAACCAGAAAACCGAATGTGCTTTGGGTGAAACGTTAGAGATGAGAACTGATTGCTTAACAAACGAGAGCTCTCCATAAAGTTTATGTTCCTGCTCCGCTGTACCTAATAAATCTGAAAAGATGGTGTGAATCATAACAGCATGGAAAGCTGTGTTTCACCATTCTTCTGCAGCATGGCATGAGGCAACAATCCTGACGATGCACAGGCTGGTGAGCTGACCATAGACTTGGGAGTGGGGAACTCCTCAAACCTAATCCTGGCCCTGCTGCTGAGTCAGACTGTGAGCCTGGAGCAACTCACACAAACCCTTCTCCTTTCTGCGTAGTCGAGTTATAAATATTTATTCTTCTTATCTTTGCGCTGGGAGAATGAGGCCGTCCAAGCCAGGTGTTTCCCAATTAGGCACCTGAGGACAAGGGCATGTGAACATGTAACTGCAAGGTGATCTGTGGGAAGCAGGCTTGTAGGATGAGCTGGCTCTGCTGTAGTACATGACTCTTCCTTTCAAGAAGCACAGTGGAAAAAGGTGTAGGCTCTTGTGTTTAGTATGTGGGCAAAATGTGCAATCACCAGGGTAGGAAATTCTCCCACATCCTTGTGAAACCTTTTTTTGTTGTTGTTGCTGGTTTGGGGTTGTTGTTTGGGGTTTTGGGACGGGTTTCTTTGTTTTTGGGCATGGTGGTGGTCTTTTATATGCTGGCTATGCAGCGTTTTTCCAATGTTAGGTTTCCTGATATTTGGAGTAATGTGGATGCTCTGGAGCATGTTGTGCAAGTGCTTCCATGTGGAAATGTCGATGCGTAAAGCTGAGAAAGTAAAGACAGTGTAACACAGCTGTTGGTAACAACCCATCATAAGGTGTCTCAGATCTGAAGTTGTCACCTCCCCAGCTTTACAGGTGGCACACTGAAATCCAGTGTGCCCATTAGTGGGAAGAGCCAGAGGCATCTTCTGCACAAGACAGCAGCTCTTGTAAGAGCATCTGCGCTTTGCAGCCCCCCTGGACAGGCCACATTACTAGTGTTTGCACACCCAGCTGCAACTCTGTCCTAATTACTTGATGGATAATGCTGCCTTTTAGAAATTTAAGGTCATCTGTTAATACGCCCCCCTTAAGCCTCAGTCAACCTGCGAGCATCGTGGAGCACAGAGGTCTGAGGCAGCACTTAGCTGTGTGGGGATGGTTTCAGTTGATAGTGATGGGCTTGCATGCTGGAGAGTGTACATCCCTGGCCATTGCAACCATCTCTTATAGAATCCTTACTGCTTTAAGTCTGGCTTTTTTTTTTTTTTTTCCCCATGTAAATGTGCAGTCTCATAATGCTGCTAAATACTTGCTCGTAGTAAGAGAACACAGTGAAAGCAGAATTTCCTTAGAGGGTAGTAAAATCAAACAGCAGTACAGGATGATGTGCAGTGATGGTAAAGTGATAACAGATGTCACTGCTGAAGCTATTTGTGTCTGTTAATTCTAAGGAAGTATCAACAGACATTTCAGCACACCAGCTCCATTGCTGATTTAGAAGATACATTGCATTTTCATTTTCCTTATCAGGTCTGCAGATTATCAATGCATTAGACCATATTTTGCAATGCATATGGTGACTTCACATACATATTTTAAAAGATTGATCATTCTATAACTTCTTTATTTTATTGTCTTTGTTAGACTTTCTGAGTGAAGAAAGTGAAAACTCTCTTCATAAAGATTTGAGACCTTTTTGTACCCCAAGTCACTTCTTCAGCAAGAAAAAAGGCCAAACTCTGAATATATGCCTGAAATTAGCATTTAATGTCTACAAACTTCGCTCTGTTGTAGCTTAAGAGTAGCAATTCTATTACTGATGTTCATCCTTCTGTTGCCATTAGATCAGCCTTAATACAGGGTAGAAATGACCATTTAATAAAGCGTTGCTTTTCATCCAATGTGAAAGAATGCTTTCTACTTAGTAGCAGGTATTTTGTGCCTTTGACCTTCACAGAGAGTTTTCTATTTACCCTAAATTGCAATTTTGTGGAGTTTTAAAACTATTTTCTCTTAAGCATTTTGAATTTCTGAGGTAGCTCAGGAAGAAAGCATCGTACCTATGTATTTGTAATGAAGGCTTATTTATTCCTTGTAATATATTACAGCTGTAAGTACAAAAATAGTGTCTTCTAGTGGTAAATTATAGTTGCAGAAGAGAGGGAAATAAAAAATAATTTAAAAGTCTCCAAACAAGCTGTAAAAGGCAAGATGCATTCTGTAAAGGACAAAATCAATAAATAAACCTTGATTTCTAAAGAGCTTTTTCTACTAGTCCATAGTAGTCCTACTATTAAATAAACATGAGAAATATTTTTCTCAAACTATAAACATGTTCTAGGCAAAACTTTGCTGCTCTCCATATGTGCCAATCATGCCAAAAATGCTGTTCTGTGTCTGGGCTTACATAAGGCTATAAATTGTCAGTATGCTGCTAGTCCCCAGCAATTGCCTATGAACTGAGAAGGATGAAATCTGGGGACTCGTGGAAATGGAAGAATGAAAAGTGAAGGATCTTTGTCAGCGAGATGTGATTGTGCATTTAATATTTCAAGCTACGTGTGGGCAGTTGGTCAGCCAGCACATGTGTCTGGAGTGTCCCCTTGGCTCTTGCCTCTTAGGAAAAGTGTCTGAATTTTAATACCATTTCCCTCTACCCAAGTGCTAATTTGAATCTTGCTTCTCTGCTCATTTTTCCATTTGCAGAATTCCTTCCCTGTTTATTCTTGTCCCCTCTGTTAAATGATAATGGCCACCAAACTCACCTGGCGGATGGGCAGCTTCTTTAGCAGGAAAGCCAAGAGAAAGAGAAACTATGGATTTAAATGTTCAGATTGCTGTAATGTGGGGGAGCCAGGTGAAATAAGATGAATCGGAAACAAGGCATCATTTGAGCAGGGGGGTGGAGAGTGTCAGTGTGATACAAACCAAGTGCTTTTCAGCTGGTTCCTGGAAAAGGGGGTGGGGAGAAGCTGGAGCACTAGCCATCCTTGGTCATGTATACATTGAGATTTGCAAGAGGCATTAGCATCCTTACGTAAGCAAAATCAATGTCAAGGTTGGAGGTCAGAATTTGAGGCCCATTGCCAGAGCGTTGCGGAGGGCGCCCAAAGCCATAAGCACCTTTAGTGATCTGCTCTTGATGACGACCATCGGGCGCCAAACCACGTAGCTACCAGTCAAAAATATGGAGTACCTGCAGCTCCCTTTGCAGTCAGAGACAGTCAGGCCCCTTACCCTGAGGTGGGTGGGTAAATACAGATTTAAGAGCCACAGTCAGCGCCGCAGTCACCTCCTTCGACTGCTTGCACCGGTGTGCAAAGACAGGCTTATTGTATGGGGAAATGGAAATTTCCTGGGCTTACCTAAAGTAAAAGCGTGGTGTATCATCTAGTGATTAGATTACTGTGTTTGGGGAAAAGACATGATTTCAAACCAGCAGAACGGGAATTTATTTGCTTAAAGAAGAGATCATACGACGGGAGGAAAACATAAAGCGGGACGGGGTTGACGTAGAAAAGCTGTCGGCTTCTCTGCGAGTCACTGTGACTGATGAGAGGGTTATGTGATTGGATTATTCCTTCTATCCGCTTTAGGAGAGTTACGCTGTTCTTTATTTGTGAGCTGGAAACATTTTAAATAGATGCAGTCCAATGTTTCATTTATCCTTAAGGCTTTGCCAATTAGGAAATTCCCTGTGTGACCACCGAAGCTACAGCATTGTGTTAGGTTAAAAAAAAAACCAACATAGGATTAAAAACCTCTTGCTCTTCTCCCCTGCCTTTTTTTTTTTTTAAAAGTCTTTCAAAATTTGGGCTATAGTTATGCATCAGAAATGATTCATTTTTTATGGATTGCACATTTATTTCTGGATTTCACTCTGAAACGGGGAATTAGCTTAACGTCTTTTGCATCAATCAGCTTCACTTCTACCACAGTACCAGTGTGTTCTGTATGAAAAGACAGAATGCAGATATTTCAAAACAGGACTTGTTCTGTTATTTAAAAAAAATATTAGTTGACATTAATAATGTCAAATATCCTTGTCAGAATATTTTATTTGAGAAAACTAAATTTTCTATATTATATGGTGAATGTCCTTTGAATCTCAGGCTTTGAATTTTTTGGAGCATGTTACATATCTGTTGGAGTGGTTACATACCTTTTGTGATAAATTCATCTTTTTTTTTTTTTTAATTTTGTCAGGAAACCTGTTATTTATTTATCTTCTTTTTAAACAAACGTGGATGCTAAGAAAATGTTTGCTTAAAGCAAAAGCAGAACAGCCAGCGTTTTCCAATGCAGATATTTAGGGGCATGAACTTCAATCCATGTTTAACCTCAATGCCTGGCCCAATTTGTCAGATGGACTGAGCATTTCACCACAGTACTCTGAAAGTCAAGACAGAGTTTTCAGTTGATGTTTAAGTACATATTTAATTTCTAAACTCTATGTAAACATCTGTATACCTGCTAGAATTGACGTGTCCTTTAGAGTTTTGGTTTGAGTTTATTGCTGTAATTAGCAATGGCATGATGAATAGCAGAAGCCCAGGGGAAAGATTTTATATAATTTTTTTCCAAGCTCAACAGATGTTTGGCAGTGCATATAATCCCTATAATTTGTCAAAAATCACTTATGTCAGAGCTGTGGCTCTAAAAGTGACTGGAGGCGGGTGTTAAGAGAGGGTGATGACCAGCATTTCATGGAAAAGGGGAGAAACTAAAATTTGTTGTGAGGTTAATTAAAGATCAAGAAGAGGTAGTACCCAGTAGGCGCTTTAAGAAGATACTTATTACTCCTTTCCATCAACAAAATAAAAATAAAATGATGTCTCCAGGGGAGGACTGTGAGGAATCAAAATTTGTGAAGTTGGTAGAACTTCAATGAGATCCATTGTCTTGGGGTAGGGCTTGACTAAGAATGCCTCCTAGGGCTCTGTATGTGCAAAAAATTGCCCACAGAAAACAGTTAGCAAAATAGGTTTGTCTCAGAAATTATAATATTTAATTCTGATGTGGGTTGGTTGATTTTTCTTAGCTTGGTTGAAGTTTTTTTTCAAAAGTGTATTTGTAACTGTAAAAGTAAATAAGTAGGAGTTCTTCCTTTTGCTTTCTTCATCTTCTTCATGATAACATTTTGTTATCATTATCTGCAAAAGTCAGGCTTGACCCAGCCAGTAGGCTCCCTGTAACTGCAAGGTGTCCTAAACAGTCTTTCTCTCAAGTTTGAGAGAATTAAGCAATTTGAAAAAAAAATAAAATAAAAGTTGTTCATGACAGCTTTCAAATTCATGTACTCTTCATTCCTGGCTTTCTCTGGGCATTAACATGCATCCTCTGAGATGCATGAAGATGTTGTTTGCTGCTTTCCTATCATTTGAAAAGTTATATTACCTTCCAATTCTGATACTCTGACACTGAATTAGCACCTTTCTCTGTAGCTGGACCGACTTACCCTGGTTGGACAGAGTGCAGCATCTAATGCTTTGGGCAAGCTAGGGCAGTAGCTCTTGACAGGGAGCATTTATTAACTTCTTGGCAGTTTAACTAGATTTACATATGTCTTGGGGTGATGATTCAAGAATAAAGTAAAGCAGAGAACACCAAGTAAGACTGTAATATGGTAAGAAAAGAGATGTTGATGGGGAGACCTTCAATCTGTGCTCTGAAGAATTTATTGTCTTGCAGCCTACTGCCTTCAAGCTGTTCCTGTGTGACCAGCAGAGCCAAGCAGAAAGGGCTTGCTTGTGACAGCCAGGTGCTTGTTGTTCTTCCATTCCCTTTCCTGCCCTTCTGGCAAAGTGTCCTGAGTCTCCACCAAGCACCTCTCCATGTTTTAGGAGAGTTGACAGTGTCAGTTGCTCACATCACCTTGTTGCAGGCATTTAACTTAAGGCACCAACAGCGGGAGACTCTTATTTCTCAACTTTACCTAGGCTGCGTGTGGGAGTAAGCCCTCCAGGTGGCTTTGCACAAAATGGTCCTGAATTGGCTCTTTCTGCTGGAGAGCCCAGCTGTGTAAGGTAGCTGTGATTGGGTTCAGCTGGTGTGTACCTCCCATCCTCCTGGCTCTTGCACTATTAAGTGGATATTCATTCTGTATTAGTAGCTTTCAGCCACTCTTACTAATATGGGAAGGGGCACTACATAAATGTGGGATGATTCTACAGTTCTGTGATCCCTCCTCCCAGCCATCCACTAATGTTTCTAATGCATGCAAGAATATGAACAAAAAAGCGTTTTTCTTCTCTTCTGACACTTAGACCAACACAATAGCCACATGTGGAGCTATTGGATGCAGAAACTGAAACTTGCTTTTGCAAGTTAACTTCTGTATTTATCTTAAAAGGGAAGATGCACATGTAACATTGGTATATCTGTGTTTGTCAAAAAGCAGCAAAGCCACTGTGAAGAAAGCACAGGCAATCTTGACTCAGGTCAGTATATACAAAATAGAAGAAGAAGCCCTGTAGCTCCTGCAGTTGGTATGTCAGATCCACGGCTTCCTGATTTAATCCCTTTCCTGCACAGATCTTTTAAACCATTGGTATCATTCCAGAGGCTTCGTGTTTTATTTTTGATCCTATGACTGACTCTTAATTATAAAGGGTGAAGTTTCACCAGCTAAATTGTAAACAGCTTTATGGTTTTTTAGAATTAATGTTTTTGCTTCCTTTGCAGACCAGTCCCAAGCAAACTGGGAGTGCAGTTATGCAGCACTTAAGGCATTTATAGAAGTTTCTCTGAATGCGTAAATAAGTGTCACAATTTGGAGAAAAGGTCAATGGCTTAAGACACATGCTTTTCCTATCCTGTTCCAAAACATAGCTCAGATAAACAGCATAGTAAATCCTTTCCCCAGGACTTGCTTTTATTTATGTAGAAACTGGAGTGCAAATTCTGGGCCAACACTTTTCTCTGTATAGCTAGTTGGTTTTAAGGCTTCTTCACGGGCATTGGCTGATTTCTATCCTGAAATCGGTTCCATAAATTTTAGCCTTCCCTATGGTCAGGCTACCATAGGTCAGTTGTATCAAGAAGCCAACCTGGCTACAGCTATCTAACAGTGATCTTTTCTTGAAGGCTTCGAACATTCATCTCAGCACAAGAAAAGAGAATCGACAGAAAAGGGCTTGTTTTCACAAGCAGCAGGAGGTACCAGGAACTCTCTCTTCAGGGAGAGTTAGGGGAAAAGAAGGGACAGGAAGAAAGTAAAATGAAGGGAACAAAATGATCTTATCAGGAAACATCTTACTGTAATGCCTGTGATTCATTTAATCCGCTTCATCTGTGCACACCACCAGGGTATGCACACCAAGACAGCACTCGAATGCTAATTTACCTCCTAGAACCAAAATTTGGAGCAAAACCCAGGTGAAGCATTGCTATCACCTCCACGATGGGAAAAGGCTTATGCAAAACCCAAGAAATAACATTATGACAGGGACTGTGGTCCTAGCTATACGCAAAGGTACCTGAATTCCTTTGGGTCCTCAGTGCTAATCTTAAGGGTAAATGGAAAATATACCCAAAGCACGGGTTTCTAGCAAAGAAAATAGGAAATGAGTGGTTAATGAACACAATGTTCCTTATATTGGAGGACGTTGCTGCAAAGTGTCAGAGCCTCCCTGTCTCATCACTATTATGACTGATGCGATAGGATAAGCCAGGTCCTGACCTCTTCTGTTTGCAGCATCTGGCCATAGGATTAAGACAAGTAAGAACAAGAGATACTGAAAGGGTTGTGATGGTGTTTTTTTCTCCTCCTTCCAGTTTGGTTTTTGCAGGAGAGCGTAGCATTTGGTTAAACCTGAGCTGCTGTAGGACTAGACTCTGCAGCTGTGGAATTAGCTGCAGCAGACAGGGAGGTGGATGGAATAGCAGTACTTAGGAAAAGGGAGAAATTCAGTGAGTGCTAGAAGTAGTGAAATCTGACTTTTCTAGGATTTTTTTTTTTTTCCTAAAAATCTAAAAGCTTTTTGCTGTGGCTTCAGCACATGGAGGGGCTGTATTTATAGATTCTCCAGTGTTAAAGAATAAGATGTAAAGCCACGCGAGGGCACTCGCTATCTCTTTGGAAGAATTAGACTCGGATACAAAACTAGAGAGTATCATAAATCAGAGGAAAATACATGCTATTTCAGATTAGCCTAATGTCAGTTGTTTGGATTTACATGATAAATGTCTGTTATAGCATTAACTGTCCCAACAGAATAGTTAAAATGTGAATCAGTTTGTAAGAGCCTCATTTATTGATGTGTTCCAACAAGCTCCCTAAAGAAAATGAAATTATAATTCATTTAACTATTTAGCAGCTGATAAACACTAGGTTGGTCTGTATAAGAGCACATCTATACTAATTCATATATTTTAAATATTTTAGGAGAGTTTTGGATGATGCATCAATAGTCATACTAACCAGAAGAGAATAAAAAAATGATAAAGTCCTAAAATGACTGGTACTGTATTTTAAATAAATAGTAACTTTGAAAAATTATTTATTAAGTCATCTAAGTAAGATCTGAATAAATGCGTTCCGCTGTTGTTTTTACCATAGGCTGTGGATTACTGACAACTAGGTTCAGTGGCCTGAAACTGATTTAGGAAGGACTATGGGACTTACTTACGTAATCTTGAGAGAATGAAGGCACGGGTAATGGAAACAAAAAAATTTGCATTCATTGTGAGAGGTAGTCTGTGAAAAGCAAGGAGTGACTGGAGGTGGCTGTAGCATGGCCCCTGAGGAAGTTTCCAAGATCTAAAGGCACTGTATTTATATCTCAGATGGTCAAAGGTTGGTGTATTTCTTCTTCTGATAAGCTTCTGCTAAGTCTTTCTGAGGGTTTACTTCATCCTGTTTGGCTTAAGTCTTAGCAAGTTTGGTTTTAGCAGGACTGCGTTTTCCAATGTGCCTCTTACCTGTGACCAAGTGTGATAAGTATTAAAATAAACCTGGACAACATCCAACATACAAGAGAATGAAGGTGAGCAGTTGCCAAATGCCACCTTCTGGGATCTCTTCTTGAGAAAGAAATGAGGTCTCCCCATGACCAGTTTTGCATGTCATGAGAGTTCAAAGGACAGCAATACTGAACATAATGGTCAACAGCATTGATTTGTTTGGATTTAACTTAAAATTTTCAGTAATAGCGTTTCATCGTTGTGTGGTTTCAAATAGGCAAGATCCAAGACTGTATCTCATAACGTCTTTCAAAATAGTGTCAGTTCAATTTATTTAAAATTTATAAAGACCTTCCTAAAGGGATTTCTGAGAAAATGAATAGCTAGTATCTTTACAGCTTTAATCATAAACAGCATCCCTGCTATAAGGAGAAATGGGAATGTTTGGTTATCTTTGTATACCACTGGAGACAGCTATTTTAATAGGATTCTAACAGTTATGAAGGAAGTCAGAACTGCAATTATTTTATTTGATAGTTTGTGACAAAATGAGAAAACTTTATTATAACATGGTTTCCTCTCAAATTAAGACAAAATATTTTGTTCCTTGCAAAGCAGCTCTCCTTAGGATATTGCATAAATGGAATAATTTCTGGATATTTTAATTATTGTGTCATATTATGAATGACATACTACTGAAATGGCAAAGACATACAAATAGAAACAAATTTAATTTCAAGCTGGCGTTTGAACTTCTTACTTTAACGTTTTAAAAAACAAAGATGCTGCTTTTGTGGAAGTTCTGATCAACACTGAAACAATTTATAAAAAAAAAAAAAAGTCTACAAAATAAGTTTTGTTAAGAACAATTTGGTAACACAATTTCTCCTGTCTCTCTGCAATACCTGTTAGCCAGCAGTTTTCTGTGAGGTTGAGACCAAGAACTGAATCTGCCAGCCAGCGTGGTTGAGTTTAGGATGAAGTCTCTGCTGCAGTTACAGTTCACAGAGCCTTATTTGGATGGCTGGCTTAGATAACAAGCATGGTAATTTGGAAATTTCTTGGACCATGTGGAGTTTTGTAAGGCAGCAGGTAGTTTACTTGGAGCAGCTGAGATGGCTCATTAAAGCTTAGCTCTTATCTGTCTTGTCATCCCTTCCTCTGATTGAATGCATTGAGAAAAACTATATGGCGTTTTCTCACTGCGATTTAATGCATTTCCCTTATTTTTCTTCTATTATCTGTAGCTGTTAAGAGTGGAAAGGATTCTGGGTCATAAAAAACAGTTTCTTGTTTTGGCAGGTAAATATATGGAGCTATTTTTCAGGCTTATCATACTTCTACTTAGTGTTGCTCTTACCTGGCATGTCTGTCTGAAATGAAAATAACAATGAAAAATTGAAATGTTTAATTTCAGCTTAGAAAAAAGAATTAATACAAGAGGTGTCATGTATTCAAAGTCTTTCACTTGAAATAGTTGGAAGGGTTTTTTTTGTTTTGTTTTTATTTTTGTTCTTTTACCCAGGAAGTGCTATTCCCCTAATTTTGACCAGCTCTGCTCGTATGTATCAGTACGTAAGGTTATAATTCAGTCCAACTGTGTAAATCCATGTGACTTAAAATGAATCCTATTATATAGTTTAAGATGAGATGGCATTGAAAGCTAGTTACCAGACTCTCCAGCTGAGTTCCCTGCATCCTTTTGCCATGTTAGACATACCAAATCATGGAGGCATCCTGTTTTTTCTTTCCTCTTGTTGCTCATCAGTGTCTAACTAGAGTGCTGTACAAGTCTGTGCAGGAGTTTCTGGCTTGTGGAATAAGGGTTTGTTATTCTGGTTTTATACCACTGGCTATCTGAAAGTGGTCTAAGATGACAACAGGTCGAAAAGACAGGGCAGAAATTTAAGTGTGATACAGACTTTTCGTAAGTTCTTGCGTCTTCTGCACTTGTCTATTCTGAAGCTTTTGCATATAGTGAGAATCTCAGCCTCCTATAAACTGCAGTTAGTTGCACAAGTAATCTGTCTAATCCCTGTAATCCAGTCTATTCAATATTCACGTTGAATTCATATTGAATATTCAATATTTATTGAAAGCTATTTCCCAACTGAGGCAGGGCTACTGATTGTATCAGTCAGGCCCCTTTTTTTCTGAATTGGTGCTCTCTTTGCTCTCTTATTTTGGAGACCTGGAAGAGGGCAGGGATGTCCTTTAGTAACATAATTCAACCAGGGAAAAAAACTTTGCATTTGAGATGAAGATGTGAACAGATAGCATCATGAGCATTTTGAAGATGTAAAATACCTTCAGGGTTTTAACACTTGGTAAAGTAGAAATAAGGGAACCCCGTGGAGGCTTCAAGATCCACTGCTGCAAGTGATGAGTTGCCTTTATCACTGGATACCAGTAGTTGCATATATTGGCAGGTAAAAATCATCTTTAACTATGCACGTTGCTCTCATGTTGTATTATTTTGATTCTATCTTTCATTCCCTAACGCATTTCCCCATTATTTTAGTTGTGCTTTAATTAGAATTGCTAGGATTAGACAATAATATTTATAACAGAGATCAGATCGAAATTCTATTCTGAAATAGGATAAAGTATTCACGTATAATTCTAGCAATCTGGTATGTATTAGTTGCAGAAGAGTGACTTCATGTTCCGACTGTTCCCTCCTGTCAAAAAAGTTTCAAGTACTTGAAGGAAACTTATAAAACTGTTGATTGAGAAGATCACATTATTTGTGTAAGCAGGTTGGAAGCAAGAATCCAAAATGTAATTTTGTCCCAAGGTTTCTTGACTACTTAGACCTGTACAGTTCACAACATGCTCATCTTCTGGGGGACCTCAGCTGTAGAAAAAAACCTCTTAGTATCAAAAAATGTGGGGTTAGTGGGCTGTTATATATACTAAATTTTCTTTTTTTGATCATGTTATGGTTATTTTCTAAGGACTGAAATATATATTTAGATTATATAGAACAGGACACAAGCTGTTCTTATATTTAGATTATATAGAATAGGACACAAGCTGTTCTTGTGTCCACTGCCAAATCCAAATGTGAGTAGAAATGACAAAGAAGCACCACTAAGAACAATAAAGTACTGGTAGGTAAGTAAAGCAGTCCCTGCATCTCCACTGAACTGTGGACCTGACAATTTTTTCCATTACTGTTGGTGGCAGATGCCCTCAAAGTAGATAGGCTCACCAGCTAGACAGGGACATTTTCTTCATTTTTTCATGTAACACATCGTTTATACCTTTAGTTACATATGGAATCATGGAATTATTGGCGTTGGAAGGGACTTACTAGAGGTCATCTAGTCCAACTCCCCTGCTGAAGCAGGATACTCTCAACCTGCCTAAAATCATTGCTGTCACACCAGCTGCATAGTGAAATTTCTTGTCCAATACACTTTCACACTAATATTTATACTTACCAAAACATTTTTTTTGCAAGAAAACAATTCTGACTTTGAAATTAGGATAAATCCTTCTTAACTGGATATCTAAAGATAGCATTTAGAGTTTCTTGGAGGTTCTGAAAATGATGAACCCACAAATGAAAAATTTTTGGTGATCATCCCAGGCATTTGAACCCTTCACTTGCCTTTCACCAGAGAACAGCACTTTGTCCCAGTACAGGCAGAAGAAATGACCTGTTTATATTCTCTTGCAGATTCTTATACAGGTTACTACTCAAAGACAGGTTACAAAAGAGCAGAAATCCTATTTTGAATTAAATCAATGACAAAGTCAAATAAAGAGAGAGGATTCCATGCAAGGAATATATAAATTCTGTGAAATTATACATAGGTGTCACTTCCAATAGTCTGGGCACCATCAGTTTTTCAGTGGCCAAATGTCTAATATATTTTCTCTTTCCCAAAATTACTCTGTCTGGAGTAAAGTACCACTTGCTGTCTATACTAGAGCAAAACCTTTATTTATTTAAAGCACGCATAATGACAACTTTGTAGCTTGTTATTCTCAGCTTAATCAAAACAGCCTGCCAAATTAATAACGGGAAATCTGGCATTAGTTTTTATCTCAACACCTACATTTCAGCCTGAGGCTAAGGGTGAAGTTTTTCTGAGAGACTGTATGAGTTAAGTTTATCTATTAGAATACTTAGTACACTGCTAATAAATTTTAGCAACTGTGGCTATTTTTGAAACACCATATTCTATTCCCATACTAAAATGAAACTTGAAAAAGCAATCAACATACAAATCCCTACCTGAGAGGCTCAGTTGCTCAACTCTGCTTTTTCTGCCTGCTGACAAATGTCCTTGGTGGTTTCCCTGAGAGGAGCTGGATTACAACTGACCACAGATAGACCTGGTCTCAGATTTACATCTCTGTAGTGATGACCCTTGCAGAAATAGCTTTGGACAGGTAATAGGATTATCAAAAGGGAATTAGAAAATTCTGTTTATTAGTTTGAGCCAATGAAGTTACAGACTGGATAGAGGTTTAAAGGATTTAGTGCATAGATATAATTGGGAAGGGAGAAAAACAACTGTGCTTGAAGAAGAGATGCAGATGGCACCTTGGTATTGCAGAGCAAGGCATATTAAAAATGCTGAAGATACACAGATGGATTATAAGCACGGTATTAGAACTCGTTACTGTACGCAGGAAAGCTACCCTTACGACCCTAATGCCCTTTTAAATATTTCTGAATTGTGATAGGACTCCTGTTTATAAAAAGGATAAAATTATTCATGGAAATGATGCTAATGTTTAACTAAATTAACCAGTCATACCTAGCTACTCAATAATTTAAAAAAATAGGCACTTAGAGTGCAAATGAAAAAAAGAGGGAGAGAGAATTTTATTCTATAGAAAACAAGAAGTGCCTTATGTGGCATTAAATTCAGAGCAGCTTTAAATGGAAAACTTGTATTTGAACATCTGCAGCTGTGGCTCCTACATGTAGTTGGATGCTTTGCAACCAAGGAGGTCCCATCTCTCTCCCACGCTGTTGCTCAGATGAACTTAAGGATAATGGCTCTGTGGAAATATTGATAAATAATGAACAGAGGTGGGAAAGGGAGGGCACCCTGACTTCAGTGTCCATGGCCAGGCATCTCCTGGTGAGGCAGTGTGGAACTGAGCAGAGTGCAGTGAGGTACCTTACCCAAGAGTCCTCCTCCCCTTGGACTTGTTTCTCATTTTGGTTGTGCAGTCAAGGATGATTGGGAAATGCTGCCAGTGATGTGCCATGGGAAGCTGGGAACTGTTGTACTTGAAGTGATTTGCTCTGTCTCACAGCACATTTCTTTTAGAGGTCTTTCTCTGTACTTGAACCCTGAATTAGCTGGTGGGCTTATCCCACTGTAAGTTTCATAACTTCTGCTGGGATAAAGCTAAAAAAAAAATTAGTGTGAACTGCATTCCTTTTATGGGTTCCCAGTTTTAGTCCATTGTTAGCTTTCAGCTCATTCAACGTGCTTATGCACTTATGGAGATAGTTTATTGTTGATCAAAATCAGCAAACTTGACCCAATTAAAAAAACCATATATAGAGGGTGAATGTGTTATGTAGGTGCAATGTGAGGGAGTTTGCCCCATGCATATAGTGAGCAAGACCCGCAGGGTACCAAGAACTTTTGGAGACCTGGCTCTGAAGAGATTGCTGGACTAGCTGTCTGGTAGCTTAGGTTAACGAAGGTTTTGTGTAATTTGTGACTATTAGTGATAAAGTAATGATGAGCTTTCACTCAACTGCTAGTCCTGTTTTTATCCACCCAGCAGTGACGCTTGATAAAACTGAAAGCTTGCCAGAGGTCTGCGTCCTCATTAACACCAGCCTTCATTAATCCCCATCCTCCTGAGCCCAGAAAGTCTGTCACAAGGAAGACTCCTCCTTCTTGTGGTGAAGGAAGATCAGGTTAAGGAACATTTAAATAAATTGGATGTAGTCAAGTCCATGGGACGTGGGGTGTACCCAGGACTGTTGAGGATGCTGGCCCATGTCATTGTGAGGCTACATCTGGAATGCTGTATCCAGTCATGGGTTTCTCAGTACAGGAGAGATATGGGCTTATTGGAGTGAGTCCAATGAAGGGCTACAAAGATGATTAAAGGATTGGAACATCCGTTATATGAAGAGAGGCCGAAAGAGCTGGGAGTTCTCAGCCTGGAGAGGAGAATGCTCAAAGGGATCTTATAAATGTTTATGAATATTTGATGGGTGGTTATGACGAAGACTGACTGTGGGTAGTGGTGCCCAGTGACAGGAGGAGGGCCAATGGACACAAACTGAAATACAGGAAATTCCTATGAACATAAGAAAATGCTTTATTACTGTGAAAGTGGTTGAACACCAGCAAAGGACAGATTATGAGTATTTCCTTGGAGAAAGCACAACTCATAAGTTTTTAAATTCTTAGCACTGTAACAGTTGTTCAAGGGTCAGTTGCAAATTGGGAGGGCTGTTTCCTTAGAAATAAGGTTGTAGAGAAGGATAAGAGAAATCAGTTTTTCCCTCAATATCAATAAACTCAACTTCATGTTAAAGATTGGTTTATCCTCAGAAATAACATCATAAATATGTTGGAGACCTGACAAAATTCTTCACTGACATTATTGCAATGAAAGAAGAAGCTATATGTTATTGTATTATTTTTCTATAACTCAAAATTTAAGTTCCAAACAGCTGAAATGGTGGCTGTGTGTTTGGTATAGCTGAGGTGGAGAATGCAGGAATGCTGCCCTCATGCTGGGACCCCTAACCTTGGTTTGATGGGGTAGTATCGTGGTAACAGCAGCACCAGGAGTAAGGGACACAGCTCTCTAAACACTGTGTCCCAATTTAGGAAAAAAAAAATCACAATTTTGAGAAGCTGAAATGATATTTCCATTGTAAATTAGATATTCTACTTCAATAATCTTTCCTCCCCAACTTCTAGCATTTTTGTAGAAGTTTATTTACATTTGTTCTTTCTTTGTTTGCCTGTTTTTGTTTCCTGCTTGACTATGTCTCTGTTTGCTAAGCCTGCCCTGAGCTATTTCTTACCTGACATGTACAAGCTGTCAGAGATTTCAGGTAATTCATCTATTTCACTTCCTTATGTAATATTTAAATGTTTTGGTTTTTTTTTTATAATGAGATCATTGTTAATTTTAATAGAAGATCCCATTAAATTGGGAAGCTTACTTAGCTCTGTTCCAAAGGGCAAAAGCAAGAAATTTCATACCCTATGAAAATGTTCAGTATGCCCAGGATGCCTTGTGGAGGTAACATCTTAAATTAGTGTGTCCAGAAAGCTTTGTGAGGCTTAAAAATGCCCTGTTGAAACAGTTTACAGTGTTGTACAGAGGGTAAGTTTTTGTATATTTTTATGTTTTCTCTTTTTATTTTTTCCTTTTTTTCTTTGTCCTTACTTTTGATGGAATATCATTTCTACAGTTTTAGGTTAAAACACGCCCTTAATATTTTTAAAATTACTTTTCTTTTTTTTTCCTGCTAGGATGCTGTACTGTATAGGCCATGATTTCAGAAAAATATCTATTTAAAATTTGATTACTAGTGTTATTTTGTGACAGTTTTATGCCTAATGAATTTGTACCTGCAAGAATATTTATGAAATTGCAGTTGTTCATCATTGGCTTAAAAAGTCCTTTGTTGCAAAAAGGTGGATTATATCTTGACATAGAAACTGATCCTAAACCAATTAGGAAAACTCCATTTGTTTGCATCCCTGTTATTAACTTAAGGAAGATTAAAATAAACAGCAGAAAGAGGAGCAATGTATTTCCCATGTCCTGTTCATCATGATGCTGTAATATCTTGCCTTGTTGTAGCTCTGAGGCATAGCAAGCCTTAAATTTTGGCCCGTTTAATTATTTTTTCCCTTGAGGAATTCAAAGCAGCCCCCTGCAACCAGGCAATGGTACTGAAGGTGCTGGGGAATATGCCAGACCTCTCTGTCCTCATGCTGTTGGGATAAGACTTGTTCTATCTTCCTTCTTGTGCACTGCTTTTTCTTATTTTTTTGTGTTTTGTGTCATAGTTTGTGTCTTGGTTTTTCTCCTGGTGTGGACCAAGTCTCTGTCACACAGAAAGAGGTGATTCTGCACCTGAATGCAGTGCCCTGTCTTTGAAGAGGGACGAGGAGAAACTATATTCCCAACTGGCCATCCTCTGCCACCATGACATCTGCTCCTTCATCCTGGTTGCCCATCCCTACATTCTTTGTGTGACCTCATGGCCAGGGCTGGGCCACCTTCGTAGCCTTAGCATGGAACATCCAAAATGTGGGCATGTAGTTGAGATGCCCCATGTTTTCCTCATTGTCCTGGGGCTCAGGACCACCTTCAGTGCATGAGGCTGCAATCTGGAGTGCTTTGAGGGGGTATTTTTGTGAGTCATTCCCTTGGTATTAGTAGTGCTTGTTGAATTAAGTCTGTTTATGGGCAAAAATATATTCCACAGAAGGACAATACAAAACTGATGAAAGCCATTTTGGTGAGGGATGTAACAGCTTCTGAAGTTCATAATTGCATCCAGAGAAAAGATCTTTATCCTTATCCTCTTTCAGTGTAATACTTTGTCTTACAGAAGGGTGCACAAAGATTTTTTGAAATATTTTTGCAAACATATCTGGCCTTTCTTTAGTAAATCTTTTTGCACCATTTTGTGTTGCCCATAGAGGTCGGTGTTTGCCTTTGAAAAGGAGAGTAGTATTCTGGAACCACTGTGTTATCCCTCATGTAGCAAGCAGCTGGCTTTCGTATCTGCTTCTACACATTTCCATGGGTTCATAATGGTACACTGATCTCTTTTTAGGGTTCTAAAGATACGGGTGAAAAGGAAAATGTTAGTATGTATTTTGGTACATCATTAAATTTTGCTATCTTTAATATATTTTAAAAGATCAAACATTGTATTTCAAAAAAGCCCAACAACTTGACATTGCATATCTAAAAGAGGAATACAGAGGACTATTCAGAGTGAGAACC
>BJBW01012975.1:0-14795 GCA_004320125.1 Scolopax mira | reverse complement strand
TGCTGTTGGGTGCAAGCGGTGGTGCACCAGGGGTTTGTGCACAGCATCCTCCCCATGGTGACCCACAGGGTGCACTAAAAGAGGGGGCTCACAGGGGGCTCACAGGCACGGCACCCCGTGTGCCCACGTCCTTTCACAGCTTTAGGTAGAGCCTTTTCACTCTTTGTCTTACAGCATCAATTGTCCAGATAAGGCCTGAGGTGTCTCATTCAGTAGGAATTAGTGCACCCAAAAGCTAAAATACGTTTCAAAGAGAGAGGGGCAGTGCTTTAGGATGTAGCTGGGAGGTGTAAGACACACTGACGGTGGTTTGGGACAGGACAGATGGAGAGAGGCTACTGGGGACAGAGGGCAGGGGACAAAGGCACTGTGAGACTTATGGTTGGCAATGGCACCTCTGAGAAGCACATTTGACCCGTGGAAGAGGTGAATTAGGCAGCAGTGGATGGGCCTCGGCCACCTCCACACAATAAAAAGGTGAACAAAGACCAAGCAAAAATATTTCTGTGTCTGCCATCCCAAAACCGTTTGTAAAAAGAGGTGGGACAAGACATACTTTGCAGAATAAGGACAAGTCTTTTCTAGGCTTGGTTTTAAAATACAGATCTAAATATGGCCTGCTACAGTTTGTGGTCCAATTATTATAACACTTAATTTAAATGCCTCGTTAAATTATCTCCTCAGAGAGAGTGGTACTTGGAAATTTATGGTGCACTCAGTTTTTCTGATAATATATTCAAAGGTGATATATAAACTGTAATGATAAGATTTTTGCTATTTGTGGCATAATGTTCTGTGAAAGCAACATTTCTAGCTTTAGTGTGCAGTGAAGTATGAAGAAAGCTTGACTATATTTTACATTTAAAAAAAAATCAACATCAAAAAGTCCATTTTACTTGCAATATTGATGTCAACTTTGAGTCTCCTTTAACCCAATCAAACAAACCTATTTTTTCACCCACAAATCTTTTAAAAGGAGCTTGCAATCTGTGATTTCCTTCAAATAAACATAAGATTTTCACATATTTACAGACACACCTTTGACGGATTTGTCAGGCTTCATTTTAATCTGCATCCATGTATTATTCTACAGGCAGAGAGGAAAAAAAAGCCCTCACAATCAAAATTAAAGAAATTGCCTGTTCCTGTAGTTGATCTCTAAGTTGATTCACTGCTGAATGCCCTTTGGGGCACTTAGTGACTACTGGCATCAGTGTAGCATAAGAACTTAAACAGAAGGGAAAAGAGCATGAGGGCAGAATTCATTAGGCAGTCCTGAAATCACACTTCTGGTTTCTGTTTTAAAGCATTACAGCACATTGCCTGATGCTAACAGGAAGAGCTCTAATTTGTGTGCACTTTTCCTTCCCTAACATCAAAAGCTAATCATCTGGACTGAAACAATCCCCTGCGAATTTGTTGGAGCATTTTGGCAGAGGATGGCAGCCAGTGACTAGTAAGGGTGGGGAAATGGCTCTATTTCCATTGTCCCAGGTGAACACATGCTGTAAATACAAGGGAAGAAACGGGGAGGAAACTGGGGACAAACACTCACGGTTTCAGTAATCAAAGCTGCTATTACTAAATAAATGTTTTAAGTAAATGGGATCTATGAGACTTGATGAAAAGAGAGGTGGATGGTATTTTTTAGTGGGATATTGCCACATTTAAAATGGAAGGCAGAGACGATATTTTACTTCTTAAGTCCAATATTTACATTTGGATTATATAGGCTATGGTACAGTAAATGACAGGACACCTTCAAGGACATTAAAGATTACAGTGTTATAGCTACATACTTGCATTCTATTTACATCCATGAGGCTGCTTCTGCACTTCATAAAAACATTTACTAGTTGTCTTATTATTCCATAAGCTATTTTTTACTTTAATGGTGAGATATGGACTTTTCAGAACTGGAATGCCTCAGTACCTTTCAAAATAAATGTATGCTAACAGGTATACAATTTCCATTTTCTGAAACAAGGTGAACTCTATGGTGAGCTACAGACATAATACTCATACTTACCAAGTGAGTTTTATTAAATTTGGTTTTGAATATGTCTACCACAATATCTGTAAATGTCTGAGTGACCTCTGGTGTGACCTTATTTGTCATTGGCTTTTTCTGTATTTATCTTTGGTCTGGTACTTCTATTCTTAACAGTCATGGGTTGCCACCATTGGCAATTGTAATCCATATCTTCTACAACTCATTTATATAGAGAAAAGAACTTTACTGTTAAGATTATTTCTGAAGTACCAGTGCCTGTTGGTAGAAATGTTTAAGTGTTGTTGACGCACTGGTTACCCAATATCATATTCTAACATCCAGTACAGGAAAAGTAATTAAGGCCTCTTCATTAACTAAATTGCAGGAACAAGAACAGTTTGTTTGTTCCATTCAACAGCTCGGACAAGGGTTGAATCACAACAGCAGTGGGCTGTTCCACTGCTGAAAACTGATGGCTGAAACTCACACTCTTTGATTATTAGCTTTGAAGAGAGAGATAAGGACTGTGTATCTGAACACCTTTGCTATGGAATTACAGATTGTCACAAATAAAAAAAAATCAGAACGCAGGATATGGGCAGAAATGTTTACAAATATGGGACAGGTACTAAATTTAAGCAAAGATCCAAGAGAATGCTGAGTTACTTACAAGTGGGATGTTGATGAACAATGTCATTTGAGTTTTTACTATTCTGATACGTCTTTGCTCTGGAATTTTCCTTAACCTGAAGTTGAAGTTAGTACTTTAGCAGTTCAGATTACTGTCCACATAGTTTTAGTCTGTGTCTATGATACTATAATAATATCCAATTCATTTTACTTTTCTCAGAATCCTGTGCTAAACCTCCCAGATTTTCTGAATTTCTCTATTTTGGCAGTAGGGCTTAATCTGAGATAATTGATGCAGAACTCTATGGGTCCAAATTCTCTGAATCTACAGTAACTGTCAATGTCCTGATAATTTCATAATTCAGTATAATAATTCTCATAGCACTGAAAAGCTCACCAAAAGACTTGGTATTAGAATTCTGTTCTCTCGTTGCACCTCATCCTTTCTCAGATGCATGTAATCTCACCTTTGTCTATTACTGCTGTCACCTTCTTCCATCTATTCCCATATAAAGTGACACCCCACAAAAATACATTGCAGTGACTTACTGTTGTCCCTCTGTATTTTTAATTATCACTGGGATCTAGGAATAAGACTTTGCAAATGGAAAAAATAAAGGCCCGGCTGAAAGCAGAATTTGAAGCCCTGGAGTCTGAGGAGCGGCACCTGAAAGAATACAAGCAGGAAATGGACCTGCTGCTGCAAGAGAAGATGGCCCATGTGGAGGAGCTGCGGCTGATCCACGCTGATATTAACGTGGTACGGAACAGCCCAAGATACGGTTGTGTAGAGAGAATCATAGGATTGTCCAGGTTGGAAGGGACCTTTCAGATCATCAAGTCCAACCATCAATCTAACATTGCCAAAACCACCCAAAACCATGTCCCCTAAGCACCACATCTACATGTCTTTTAAATACCTTCAGGGATGGTGACTCCACCGTTTCCCGGGGCAACCCACAGGCTGTGCAATTGTGCACATGAGTGAGCCATCACCAGCTCAGTAATGTGGACCTTACACCACCATCCCAGGAACCTACAAAAAAGTACGAAGTCAATTTTCCTCAGGATAATTGTTTTTTCCTGTCTGTGTTGGGCAGGATATTTTGTAACGTTGGCACAGTAACATCTGCACCCAGAGGATAAATAACCAAGCCCATTGTTGTGGCTACAACTTCACCAGTAGCCATAGTAACGTCATTCTGGGCAGTCCCATAGAAAACTCTTCTTCCTGTCAGCCTTTCCTCATTTAGCACCTGAAAACAGAGAAACTGGCAGCTGGTTGGGACTTTTGATGGGAGGTTTTTGGAAGAAAAGAGAATGTGAAAATATATAGTAGAATCATAAAATGGTGAGAGTTGGAAGGGACCTTAAAGATCACCCAGTTCCAACCCCCTGCCCTGGGCAGGGACACCTCCCACCAGACCAGGTTGCTCAAAGCCCCATCCAGCCTGGCCTTGAACCCCTTCAGGGATGGAGCATCCACAGTTTCTCTGGGCAACCTGTTCCAGTGCCTCACCACCCTCACAGGAAAGAATTTCTTTCTAGTATCTAACTTAATTCTCCCCTCTTTCAATTTAAAAGCATTACCCCTTGTCCTATCACTACATTCCCTGATGAAGAGATCCTCCCCATCTCTCCTGTAGGCCCCCTTTAGGTACTGGAAGGCCATTTTAAGGTCTCCCTGGAGCATCCTCTTCTCCAGGTTGAACAATCCTAATTCTCTCAGCCTGTCTTCATAGGAGAGGTGCTCCAGCCCTCTGAGCATTTTCATGGCCCTGATAGGATATTTGTTAAGTTCTTAGTAAGAGCTGACCTTCAGCACTGAGTGGAACCACCAAATATTAAAAAGCATCAGACTGGAGATAATTAATACAAGTAAAAGAAGTTTATAAACAAGGAAGATTAGACAATTAGAGGGGCTAAATAGGGAATATATTTTTTAAATTGCATTTTTTTACATCATTTTAGGGCACCTACAGGACTGTACAGTGGTTTCTAGCTCTGAAGGTTTCTGTGCTTTGCACCGGAAGAAAAAATCTCGCACATCATAAGCCAGTACAAGGATGTGCAGACTGCATTTAGGTGTCACTTGAAATGTCCCTGTTCCCCTGCCCAGCTGCAGAACCTCAGTCTCTTTTTCATCCTCCCCTCTTTTTCCTGTCAGATTGTCTTTTTCTCTGCTGCTTTTCCCATTTACAGTAAGCAGAAACCTTTCCTTAGCTTGTTTGTTAACTTTTAACCAATGGTGTTCAGGCATCTTAGAAACAGAGAAATTAGTTTATTCTACTTTAATTTCTTTTTTAATGTCCCTTGAGGTCAAGTTTTCCACAGCTCCTCACTTGCTGACTTATCTATAGCCTCTCTACATGCTTTTTTTGCTGTTGCTCAGAAGGTTAGGTAGGCTGAGTGCACCTTTATAAATTAAAATGCATCTCATATGTCACTTCTTCTCGTCGTTTCTTCCTTGCCCAGTTTTCATCCTCCCAGTATCTTAACTCTTTGTTTTTACTATTGTATTGTCTCCAGCCTCTTCCAACTTGAGTGAGAAAAACCTCTTCTCTCTGATACAGCCTTTAACTCAATCAGAGCGCTACTAAAGGAACAGTTCTTTAAAAACATGCCCATCCTCCTGTTTCAGATGGAGAATACTATCAAACAGTCCGAGAACGATCTCAACAAGCTCTTGGAATCTACCCGTCGCCTGCACGAGGAGTACAAGCCCCTGAAGGAGCACGTAGATGCTTTGCGGATGACTCTGGGGTTGCAGAGGCTGCCAGATCTCTGTGAGGAGGAAGAGAAACTGTCCCTGGAGTAAGTCTCCAAAGCAAACATTATCTGCCTTTGTACCTTCTCTCGATTCGTTTTACTTGTGTCGGTAGGTGGAAAAAAAAGACTTAAGAGGTAAGCATGAAACAGAAAAGTTAACAAAAAAGGGATGTGGGAGCACATGTATTGGGTAACATTCAGTCGGAATGAAACTTAACTTTGTTAGAAGTTAAATTTAGATTATTCCCAGCTGCAAACTCTACATACAAAATTAAAGGATGGTTGGTTTGCTAGATTTTTATACCATATGGTGCTATTTCTAGCAAGACTTTTTTTTCTGAAAATCATTTTTTTTTGCTCGTTTAGGAGGCAATACAAGGAAGGGATACAAAGAAAGGATTCCTCAGTTGGTTTGTGCTACTGATAGTCAGAATTTTACTTGTTGCTCCATGCACAAGGCAGTGGAATTTAGCCTTATACCTATGGCTGTCAGGAAGTAAGTTTACCCTGGACGTGGAACAGATTTGGATGAGAGATTACAGTTTCATTTTTAGGAATAACCTAGATAGAGGAGGCTGACAAAAGTAGCTACTATTCAAAAGAATGGTGTCCTTTGTTTAACAGTTCAGTTTTTAAATGCAAATGGTGTTTTAAGAAACTTAGATTTCTCTTAAAGCCCAGCACATTTGGCATAATTTTCAGACACACAGTTATCAAGAGTTCTTTTGCATTTCTTCAGAAATGCTGTTTTCCATTTGAAGCACCTTGACACTACAAAGAATGTATTAATCTATTGCACACATAAGTTATTATTTTAACAGAATAAAATCTATAAACTGACAGAGGTGCAGCCAAAGGTGTTAAAGATTAAATATATATATGTTATCTGTTTTCCATCCTATTAAGTTTATATTCAGTTATAAATCAAGGAACCTTAGAAACTGACAATATGGAATCTAACTGAAGTACACAAACGCAGAGGAAAATACCACCAATTCTATTTATGAATTAGTCCAAGCAGTGTCTAAGTGTAGGGAATGTGACTCTAGTGGAGGAACATGATCGGGAAACGTGACCCACGATGTTTTAACACAAAATATCCTTTACAAACTAACGGAATACTGCAGAAGGTGGTCATATTTTTTTTTATCTGGCTTTCTTTTGGCTAGCTACTTTGAAAAGCAGAAAGCGGAGTGGCAGACTGAACCACAGGAGCCTCCCATCCCAGAGTCTCTGGCTGCAGCTGCAGCAGCCGCCCAGCAGCTGCAAGTGGCTCGGAAACAAGACACCAGACAGACAGCAACCTTCAGACAACAGCCACCTCCCATGAAGGTCAGGAGATGGGATGCCCTGAGCTTCCTCTTTTGTCATTGGAACATATTGTATTTACAAAGATGATCAATAGGAAGGAAAAAAAGGGGAAAAATGATGTATCCTGATTCTCATTTTTTCTAGCAGTGGTTCAAACCAAAAGCAACCCCAAGTAGAGTTAAAGTGGTACCACCAGTCATCAGGGGTTAAGGACAAGGTTCTATTATTTGACTCCTGTATGACTTAAGAGTCTCCATCAGCAGAGATGTAGGCTGTTCCCACTCCTCTTGTGTTTCATGTGGGAGAAAGGCATGTAAGAAAAACCAACACCAAACACTGGGCGAAAGGAAAGCTAATAGCTGGCAGTTAATCCCAACCATTCATATTAGGAGTGATGCATGTAATTTAGGAGGGAGAGTAATTACTGATGGTACAAATTACCATGGAAGGTGATTGTTTCTGTACTTTATGGGATCTTCAAGTCAGAACTAATGTATGGATTAATTTAACTTAACCACAGGCACTTAAGTGACAGTTTGACTCAACTCCTTCTGTAGTCAGTAAAAAGAGCTAATGAATCCCAGAGGGGTTTTCATCCCACCCAAGTTCCAAAGATTCACTGATGAAGGAGTCAACTTGATGTAGGTACACTCCATAGTTCTGTACTTACTGTCTGGAGTTAGGACATGGAAAAGCCTTTCTGAAAGTAATATGGAACAAAAGGGCAGAGTTCTGTATCTTTGTTAAATGTGTGGAATTCATCTAAGCACCCCCTCCTGCCTTGAATCCTGTAACATCACAGCTTGGCCTTCGCTGTGACCCAGTGAGCTACCACGCATGTAAACATCTTCAAAACGTGGGGAACGTTTAACACAGCAGAGAATTTAATGTTCAAGTTCTTGATACATGCCTGACCTGTGTGTTTGCTGAATGGTAGTTTCAACTCAATGAGATACTCTAGTTTTTCAGCTGGCCTGAAGTTACTATACAATTCAGACACCTGGGCTGTGTAGAATATAGCTCTGGTTTCCCTATGAAGGTAAGAAGCTTTAGTTTCTTTCTTCTGTACTTAGAGTATGTTACTCAATAACCCGAGTTAACGATGCCACTTAAATGTTCCTAACAAGAGGCTGCAATGTCACATTTCAGGCGTGTTTATCCTGCCACCAACAAATCCATCGGAATGCCCCCATATGTCCACTCTGCAAAGCCAAGAGCCGGTCCCGGAATCCCAAAAAGCCCAAGAGGAAACAGGACGAATGAAACCCAGAAGCCTGACGAGCAAACATGTGACCAGTTCCAGTACTCTTCCAGTAGAGCTGGACCAGACTTTACTGAAGTGCAGACTCAAGTATGACTGACCCATTGTTTTCTATTTAATGCAATGTAAGCACAATGTTCCTGTTCTGTCCCAATTTCCTTCCAGTCCTTAGGGATTTGGGCTTAAGTAAGTATTACTGGTGCTACAGTTTAACTTTCAATCATTCCATCTTTTGGACTCCTACATGAAGTAGAATTCTTATGCAAGTATCCTAAATGCCAGGCTATTCCTATGGGCCAAATGTTCTCTTTTTAAAAACAATTACTAGAAAACTACTCTGTTTTCTCCTGATAACAGGAGACTATTTGAAGTACTGAAATAGCAGACTGTTTCACTAAAGAAGAATTTGTTTTCCGATCTAGTAAAACCACGTAGGTTTAGGTATCCAGTCGAGCTCTTTTTATACAGAAAATGTTTAGGAAAAAAAAAAAAAGAAACTGGTTATACAGGAAAGCAGTGCATTATGGAAACACGTGAATTTTGATTGTACCATTCCCTCAAACTTGACTTAAAATTTGGAAGGGGGATCAAGTTTCTGGCTGTGTATGAATTTCTTAAAATGATGTAATTTGTGATGCTTTAACATCTTAATATGGTATTATCTCCAGTGCTCAGAAGACTGACTGACTTGAGTACAGGACTTAGAGGAACTCTGTTAGTGGTCCTCGAGGCTCTGTGGCCAGAGCCAGCTCACTGCACTTCTCTAGGAAACATGCATGAAATACCCCAAATCTCTACATGCCCAGACTGCCCATCAGCCATTCTGCAGGGCTCCTGGTCCTGGTTTCCACAGCCCAAGTCTCCCCTGGCAGACACCTCCTCCACGGGAGCACAGGGGAGGTCAGTAGCACACACCAGGAACAGCATCACCTAAAGGTGATGTATTTCACCAGAAATGCTCGGCTTTGCTGTCATCATCCTCCCTCAACCAAAACTTCCTAATTTTGTATCTTTTAATAGGTCAATTTTTAAGCATGCTTTATTTCAGCCTAAGTTTTTTTTCTTTCTCTGTATGTGTGCCAAGAGAACCCTGACTACAGGATTCTTTAGACCCCTCCCTGTACCCTCTTCTTTTTTTTACCCCATGTAACAACAGTTCCAACAGGGAGGATGGCAGCAACTGAACTACAGAACCAGGGCATAACAGCCACCTCTGATCCCAATTTTGTCACCGCCTTTTTGTCTAAATTGATCTCAAGTATTAAATATTCTTTTCACTAACTTCAGGAAGCAGAGACTGCCCATCTACATTCCTCTCCTTTTAGCCCAGGTTTTCCTCTACTTCTATGTTAGTGGTTATATTGAGAACTTTGCTTTTTTAAATAGGAAGAACAGGGAAGCCCCAAATCACTGGTCAGAACTTTGCCAAATGCTGGGCACTGTACAAATACACACCCACATAAACCAGTTTTGCTGGCCACATCACATCCATTGCCATTAATTTACCAATTCCACCATAAAGCACATATTTCATTGAATATAGCCCTATAATTTATGCTAAGTTCAGCTGGTATTCTCCCATTTTAATGTTTCATAGCCAAAAAATATCTGTCGATGGCAGAGACAGAACGTGGACCATTCTATCCTTAGGCATGTTTCCTAACACAAGTTTTAAATGTCAGAGCAACCACATACTGTGTGCCCCGTTCAGAGCAATTTCTGTTGGGTTTAAGGGAAAATGCACACAGAGTTGAAGGACAGTACCTGGACTCCCCCAAAACGCATGCACAAGAGCAGCACATGTTGATAATGGTTGTACATAAATTTAAGAAATAGTGACAGCAGAGAATGGGCCATGAAACGGAGTGAAGAGAAGGATGGATTTGTAGAAACTTCGACTCACTGTTATGAGAAAGATTGGGGTAGTTGCAGCTGCTCTCACTTCACTGGTACTTTGGCAGGTTCCTTCTTTCTTGGCAGATCTCTGGAGCTCTAAACTGGATGCAGAGTTTACTAATTTAGTACGGCAGTTTTGTATTTTTTACTTTTTTAAAGTAGTCTCTTGTGCCCTCGTGTTTAACAAGGTTTGGGTTTTTTAGGAGAAAAAAGCAAAAAAACTGTGAATATGACATGTTGTGTTTGTATCAAGCATGTATTAGTGCTTACAAATCTGTTTTCACATCCTTGATGAAGTTCTGCCGTATGAATAGCGTGAGAATGAGTCTAACTGAGTTTGAGTCAACAGTGTGCCCTGGCAGCCCAAAGGGGCAACTGTGTCCTGGGGTGCATGGAGCACAGTATGGCCAGCTGGGCCAAGGAGGTGACTGTCCCACTGGTGTGGCCTCAAGCACTGTGTGCAGTTTTGGACACCTCAATATAAGAAGAACATCAAACTATTGTAGTGTGTCCAGAGGAGGGCAACAAAGATGGTGAAAGGCCTCCAGGGCAAGACTTACGAGGAGCAGCTGAGGTAATTTGTTCAGCTTGGAGAAGAGAAGGCAATGGAGGGACCTCATCACTGAAGGGGGACCCAGTCTACAGCTTCCTCAAGGAGGACAGTGGAGGAGGAGCTGCTGATCTCCTCTCTCTGGTGACCAGCAACCGAACACAAGGAAATGGAATGAAGCTGCATCAGGGGAAGTTCAGATTGGACATTAAGAGAAGGTTCTTCCCTGAGAAGGTGGTCAGTCACTGGAAGAGGCTCCTCAGGGAAGCGGTCATGGCACCCAGTCTGTCAGAGTCAGATGGTCAAAGACCATCTGAACAATGCTCTTGGGCATGGCTTAAAGGTAGGTGGTCCTGCAAGAAGCAGGGAGCTGGACTTGATCCTTACGGGCCCCTTACAACTAAAGATATTCTACAGTTTTAACTATTTCAAGGGGACAAAATCTGTATTATTATTATGGGATGCTGGGGGCAGGGGGAGGGAAGCAGTATCTTTCATAGGGAACCAGTATTCTCCTTTTTTCTTACAGATGAATTAAGGAAGCTTAACTGAAGAGCTCTTCTCTTGAAAGCCACAGACCCTTTTCTCCCATGCACCTTTCTCAAAGTCAAAGGAGAATACTGGTACCCTTATTTGGGGTAAATTCTCTTAATAGCCATGAAGAGACCCTTCTCAAAGCTTTCAAGACTTTTATATTACTAAAGTCTGGTTTAACCCTGGCTTTGTCATTCCCTTTTAAATGGGTATTCAAGGCAACAACAAAATCATTGGATTCTTTTGTTATAGATGGTTTCCAGGGTCTTTTCCTGGTTCCTCACTGCCCTGTTGTTCTTCAACCAAATGACAAAAAAAAAAAAAAAAAAAAGAATCACAAGCCTCTTCCCCCGCCCCTTAAACTCATGCTAAAAGGATGCAAACACTCTAATATGTTTAAAGGCTTTGCTATAGACATTTTCATACCCAAGCTGGGGTAGATCATTTGTTCAAACTTTCATGCCAAGGACCTCATTAACTACAGAGAAAATGTAAGCCAAATTTTAATACTTGCACTGCCTGAATTCAACTTTAGCTTTCTAAACGGGACACTGACTGACTGAACCTGCCAGGGTCTTCAAGTTACAGAATCTAATTTTGAAAGAATAGCCATTCATGTGTTATTTTAAATAGCAGACCATTCAAGAAATTAATAATTTACTAGCCCTCTAAATAAACAAAAGTGCTTTCCTTTATTTTACAGTTTTCTAATTCCTCCAACATAGGGTTTCTTTTTAGCATTTAGGTAATTTAGCAATATCTGGTGTTTTCACTGGCTTCTGTGTTTTATATATTTTACTCCTGTGCCCAGTAGGAGTAACAGTGTGCTACTTGTTTAATTTGTCTGTACAGTCCTTTTTAATAAATGTTTGTTTCATGTCATGCTTTCTTCCCGAAGACTGTTTTCACATCTGTTACTTGCTTATGCTACTGAGAAGCAGCCATGTCCTTAAAAGTAAAACCTATCTCTCTAATTTAACAGGATGCAACTAGCCATAATTCTTTATAGAAACTTTATAGACATAAATATGGGCAAAGAAATACCTGTTCTAATGAGCTTTAGAAAATAGAAAGGAAAAGGAGATAGCAGAACAGGTTTTAACCTAGGCAAACTTCTCAGTCCCATTTCTGGAACACAAACCACTGTGTGCTTAAGCTCCAAGATTTCTGCATCTGTGTAAGAGTCATAGAAACAGTGTCTTAATTCCCAAAACGAGGTACTTCTGAAATAAGCCTATCCTCTGCTACCACTGGCTACTAATACTGGAACTGGAGAGTTTCTGTGCATAAAAATGCCTAATTTGGTCTTGCAGGTGTCCAGTTACAAAACTCAAACAGACCCAGAAAACCAACAAGGAAATCACATCTCTATGCTGTGATTCAACCACTGAAAGCTCTGACTGGGGGGGGTTATTTCAGTTTTGGACTGAGTTGCAGAGCTTCAGCTGGAACTAGTTCCCAGTCAATTTAAGATAATTCCAAACAAACCAGTCCTAGGTGTGGAAGCAAGTCTCATTCAGAGAGATTTGAATTGAAAGAAAAAAGTCATATCCAACACCTTCTGTCAGGTGCTAAATTGTCAAGAGGCCAAACCCCTCCAGTTTTTCACAGTTCTTTACTACTGAGGAACCTCCTGATTTGTTTTGCTTTCTAAAGTTAAACTGAACGTAGCAAGAGGCACAATTCCCTCTCTGATTTAAGGTAGGGGTAGCTGTCTTCTAGAGTCCTGCTTTGCCATTAGGAGGTTGTATCTTCTGCTACTGTTTGCTGGAAGTTACATCTCTCAACAATGTGGTGACTGAGGATCTTATGGGAGCGTTCCCTAACCCAGCTCTCTCAGGAAAGCCCACATACGATACATGCCGCCAGCAAAGGTGGTGACCTACTGCATGGTAATGAAAACAGCTCTGAGAAACAACTTAATCCATTGCCATACCTGGATTCAAAGAATGTCTGTCCCAGACCTCACAGAGCTCAGAACCTGTGCTTGATTAAATACAAGCAGCATGATTTTTTTCCATAGGTACATTATGTGTCTTCAAATACACATAAGCCACCAAACCTCTAATGACTGCTCTAATCTTCCTTTGTACTATAAGAGACATTCCAAGATGAAAGAAATTGGTTTGGCTTCTGTTCATTTTGTTTACTGACATCTGAATTGTTCAAACTGTGAAACATCCTGCACTGATTTGTTCATCCATCTGCTCTTTCCAGTTCCGTAATCCTAACCCCAGCTGTAACACTACTTGTAATATTAGTCAAAAAACCAATGCACTGACTCACACCTTCCTAAGAACTAACCCTGAAATATTCCCAGTAACTGACATCAGCTTCCATCATATTTTCCTGAGCTTAGCAAGATCCTGCAGTAATATGAGCTCCCAAACCCATGATCTTCTAACTCTTAAGATTTAAGCTTAGCATTAATAATCACCTAATACAAGTGAAACGTACTCTTCTTTACTCCAGTTGTAACAAAGGAATCTTCAGAAGACAAAACAGGCTGATGAGATTCTGTTCTGGAATCTTTATTATAGATCAAAGCAGAAGAAGACTGAGGGCAGCACTGTGCACATCATGAGAAAGCCATATAGACCAAACTGGAAAACCAGCTGCTACAACTACCTACACTGAAGTGAGTGGTGTGGTTAAAACTCAAAATGCCAGACATGAAATTCCAGACTTCATTTCCTCACAGAAGACATTCATACATTACTGATATAATTCCAAATATTTTCATAAATAGGTGTTTTTGAGACTTTTACTGAGCTTCCTGCTCTCTGCTTTCTATTCATCATAGATTCCCTGCCTATAAGGGAATCATGACATCAGTCTCTCCAAAGACAACAGCAGAAGTTTTCAAAAGCAAGCAGGTTACATGGCAAAGGACATGGAAAATAGAGAATTATGTGCAAATTAAAAGTAAACCCACCTTTTTGAACTCTGTATACTTCTTCAGTGGACTAAACCCCATCTGTTTCATCAGGTATTTTAGCACCTACTCTTCCCTATGTATCAGAGAGGGGGTGGGAGTGGAACCAGCATACAACTTCAGGGTCACTTGTAGATCCTTATACCTAGAAAAAAACCAAACAAAACACAGAATTCATTAAGAACTATCATTGTTTGCTGAGACACTGAAAAAATATTGAGCAATAAGGGACAGCTAGTGCTGCAGGGTACTGTAAGAGGAGCAGAAGACCAGGGCTGTATTAAAAGTTAGAATCATAGAATGGTCTAGGTGGAAGGGACCTTCCAGATCATCGGGCCCAACCATTAACCTAACACTGACAAAAACCATCACTAAACCATGTCCCTCAACACATCTACCCAAATTGTAAATACCTTCAGGGATGGTGATTCTGCCACCTCCCAGGGCAGCCCATTCCAATGCTTGGTAACCCCTTCTGTGAAGAATTTTTTCCTAATATCCAATCTAAAGCTCCCCTGACACAACTCAGGGCCATTTCCTCTTGTCCCATCACTTGTTACTTGGGAGAAGAGACTCCCACCTCGCTACACCCTCCTTTCAGGGAGTTGTAGAGAGAGCTACGGTCTCCCCTCAGTCTCCTCTTCCCCAGACTAAACACCCCCAGCTCCCTCAGCCTCTCCTCACAAGATTTGTCCTCCAGACCCCTCACCAGCTCCGTTGCCCTTCTCTGGACCTGCTCCAGCACATCAACGTCTTCCTTGTGGTAAGGGGCCCAAAGCTGGAGGCAGCCCTCAAGGTGGGGCCTCACCAGTGCCTGGTACAGAGGGATGGTCGCTGCCCTAGCCCTACACCCCCTAGAAGTCTGTGTTCTGAACCTCACTAGTAGAGCTCACTGAATTAGGCTAGGCCTAACAGG
>BJBW01012974.1:3714-39858 GCA_004320125.1 Scolopax mira | reverse complement strand
GGGGGGGGGGGGGGGGGGGGGGGGGGGGGGGCGAATCTGAATGGTTTAATGAACTTATCCAGTATGTTCAGGTTGGACTTACCTGAGGCATTAGGTAATGACTCAAACAGCTATAAAAGTTTTACACATTTTATTTTTTATTAATGCCAGTGAGCTCCATCTATGTTAGGTTTAAGCTGGTAAAGCCTTAGCATGGTTTTAAAACTGTGTATTACACATAATTGGGTAGAAAGTGGCGTTTCCCTTTTGCTTCCCCTTCAAAAATCAGAAAGCAAAATTTACTGCCTGCAAATTGGAACATGTCAGAACAAAGGATTGATTGTATTTTCAAAATGTGCCTTACTTTTTTCAAGCCTTTGAGCTAGTGCTGTGAAGAATCCTTATTGAAAGGAAAAAGGAGTCAAGATTCGTTGGGTTTATAAGTCAGCATTGATCAAGACTGGCTGCAAGAACTCGCTCATCGTGTCCCTTCTTGCTGCCAGTGCTGATCGGACAACTGGAAAAAGTATACACCTAATGAGTATAGTTTTGCTTTATGGACAGAAATTTTTTGATCTTGATGGTTTCTCACTTTAAGCAGTAACAAGAATATGATGTAAAACTGACACATCAGCTGTGAAGCTTTTCCCTTTGAAGTCGTGCCCATCCCTTCCTTTTATTTCCAGGATTAACTGAAGGCAGATCTTTCCTAGCTGTTGCTTTGGTAACTTCGTTTATGCAGTATGTTTCTCCTGCACTGTCCCATCAGAAGACTAGTTGACGTTATAGTTCGGGGGATTTTGTTTATTTTTTGTTTCTTTTCTGCACATGCCCAGTTGAGCCAGTTGATGCCCGCCCAGCTGCAGACAGAGGACTCACCACACGACCAGGTATATAACGTGCATGGCTTTTACCTAACCCCTGTTTTCCCTGCATGCGTGTGGTCTGCTTGAGCAGGTGGTGAAATGACCACCTTTTTTTTGGTATAACCCTCTCCTAAAATGTACTGCTGTGCTCTGAACCAGGGAAGCCTTCCCACACACCCCCCCATCAGCCTGTGTGAGTGCTGTCTGTGTGGAGGGTGTTGGGAATGGGTACTCACAGAGGGGGTGGGACCCAGGGACCCAGAACTGATGATGCTCATATCCAGTTGTCATCCCTTCTGGCAATAATGCTGTGGCAGGTACAGGAGGCAGTAGATACTGTACCCCGTAGTGCAAGGAGAACTTTTAATTTGGGAAGGTATGGTAGAAATATTGAATCCTCTATGTAAGAGTATATAGTTTCTTGAAAGTTGGGGCTAATAAAGAATTCATGCATACAAATTTAGAATTGTATTAGGGGACATCTTTTTTTTTTTCTATGATATTTATTGTGGCTAACTCCAGATATCTAAAAATTGGTACATATTCTCCCTCTGGATCCACTTGGGGAAGCTCTATAGGTCTATTCATTCCATTCTAGGATAGAGAGGGGTGATTATTTCCCTCTGTAGGTACCTGTGTCTTCCTATTGATTTCAGAGTAATAGCAGATCACCAGCTTGAGTCAGGCTGCAAGAGTTTGGAAAAGTTAAATGGGAAAAAGTCAATTTTCAAAAGTAAAAGATTGCTTTTCATACTAACTTCACTTGCTTTTTAGGTTGTTTTTCCCCTTGTTTTTGTTTAGGATTACCTAGAAACGGCTGATTTCCTTTGAGAGCAAACAGCCTTTTATTTCAGAAGAGGTTACTCTCCAGCACATAGTGAGATTAGATCAATATATTTTAGAATTATTTCAGTGTCACATCATCACAGTGGTTTTTTCTTCAGATGAAATCAAACTGGTCAATCTGTCTTCTTTCTCCAAAAGTCCATTAGATAGCATTATGGGCAACACCCTCGTAGTGTATTTAAATCTCTCTGATAACTCACTAGTGTTTACTGGCTAGAGAAATTGCTACAGTGGGAAGTAAAATAAGCTCATATGTTACAGAAATTGGGATGTATGTCAAGGCTGGGTAGGTGACGTGCTTCTAGCACTGTTTTAGGAGTTTGACATCTTCACCTGTGTTGAGTCTTAATGCATTCCATTAAGAGATCTTAAAAACAGGTGCAGTGCTAGCTGTACAACAGTGCCAAAAACCAGGGGATCAGGGAACATCCCACCAGTGCTAGGCTGTTTCTGCCTTCTGGAATATTCTTCTTCCCTGAGAGTAGTAGAAATAACATCACAAATGAAACTTGAATATGTTTAATCTAAATTTCGTAATGTTAGTTCAATCTAGCAATTTTCTTGTAATACTAAATTTTGCGATTGTTAGCTCTCTTAATTTCAGTTGTCTTGAAAAATCTCCTGTTACGGAGACCATATGTATTACTAATGATGATTCCTTCCTCCCTTCTGTTCCCCCACACATACACACGTGACAGAAATCTTTGGTGTCTCTTCTCTAGAGAAAGGATTTTGTCATGCTCTAATTCAGAGTGAGATGGTATGTTTAGTCACTGCATCAGAATGCTTTGTTGGTTGGGGCGACAGAGATAGCACTGAAAGTATGGTTAGCACAGGTCACACCTGATCTTTGTGAATGTGTACAAGAGGCTACTAAGGAAGAGGTAATTATTTTTTTCCTGTGTGTGACTGTTACGGCTTGAAATTTCTAGCAGATACAGATAATTTTGCACTGTGCAAATCATATGGGATATTCCTCTGCTCAAGTGCAAAAGTAGCACTGCCTGAGGGCCTGTGGCACCTTTGTCACTTTTAGCACAGAGTTTAAGTGCTGCAGAGGCCCATGCTCTGCTTTTGGCACAGAGGGTGAACCCCTCCAGCCTGGCAAGGATGCACACCCCATTGCTCTGTGCAGAGGGCTGCTTGCTTCTCCAGAGAGATCGAAATCTCTTGCCACTGTGCTTGCAATCTGAATTTCACAGCATAAAGTGTCTTATATATGCATGTGAAATAGAGATATTTACCCCTTTACAGTAGTGCTAAGTGTATCATGACAGTAACCAGAACATACTATGTTCCCCATTCCTGGTAGACCTTAAGTTCCTTATGTTTTTAATTACCAGGTCCAGGCTTCTGACAGTTTGTCTTTACTGATACAAATTCTGGCAATAGATGTCCACCTGATTTTTCATCATCCTTTTAAAACAACTTATCTGTGATAAAATTTCAGTTTAACAAATAACTGATAGCAGTCTGAGGAATAGAGGAAAGGAAACAGATGCTTAATTAAACTGTGAAACATAAAAAGGATTCTGACAGCTTAAAAATGTATGCTTTAAAAGTCTTTTACTTGCTAATACTAAATATTGCTACTTGCTAATACTCTGTTAGAGGTTGAAAAAGGAAAAGAGAGACTTTTTCTGCAATCACTATCCTTTTGGGATAGTCATTTTATACAGTTTGGAGCTATTCTTTATGGAAAAAAAAAAAAAAAAACCTGAAAAATGAGGATATTGTTCTAAAATGAAAAAGTATTAACAAGGGTCCTGGAGGCAGATTCCTATGTGCAGCTGCTTGTAACATTGTTTTGATTTAATTGCCCAGATTCTTGTTGTTTTCCTGAAAAGTTTGCTCTTTTTGTAGTCCTGACTTTCCAGTTTATGCTTGTACTTGTTTTGCTGAAGTGAACAAAGTGCTGGCTTGCTTCTTCAAAGTGAAAATTCAGGTATCATGTCAACATGCAACAGTCCAAATCTGGGAATAAGAACAAGTGAATGTTCTGTAGGTGTTCAAAATCCTTGAAGAAAATCACTTCTGAAAGGACTAAGGCAAACATACAAACATTTTCTCTTTACCACTTTTCTCCCACACAACATTCTTATGATGATCACTCTTTTTCTTAAAAGTAGATCAAAATCATGCAGATTATTTTTGTCCCTTCCCATAAGAGAGAGTATTTGGTCACAGCATGGAAAAGAGCAAGTACTCACTAGTATTTGTGATAACTAAAAACTTGTTACTTCACCACATCGTTCTTGCTATTTCAAAAAATAAATCAATAAATTCAAGTCTATGCATGAAGTCAGGAAATGTGAAGAATTGTCCAATACTTAGAGCAGAAAAGCTTTTGAGTAAGGACTAAATTTAAAGCATTTACTTATATTTAAGTCAGTTGTCTAAATGCCTACCTCTGTTGCATTCTACCTTGACTGTCAGTGGTTGAAGCTTGAATTTGAATCTGATTTACATTATTCACAGGAGGAGAGTAACATTGAGGTGACCCCCATTTCCTAGTATAGATACAACATCTGGGTGATTGACACTGGTATTTGAAAAGGACCTGAGTGCTTCCACACACTGTCCTTCCCTTTTTTAATTCTCAAATGGGAACAAAAATCAGAATTATTCCTAAATCCCTTTCTTGTAATCTCTTTCCTGAAAACAAAGTGGAGATAATAAAAGGTCAAAGGGAAGGAATGTATCTAGATGTACTAAACAGTCATAAGTGAGGTTTTTTTAATACAACACAAAATGATAAGAGATTATGACATGATTCTTGCTATTTATAAAGTGCTTTATACGTACAGGGCAACGTTACTAGGCTTCAATCCACCTGAGAACTTCCATAGAAAGAGCTTCAAATAGAAAGAATACCTCTACTTGATAGCCTCACTGTAACAGCTTTTTCAGTAGTTTCTTCTTGCCTGTACACCAAAGGTCACTTTTTAATTATGAACATTTAATGTCTTGCAGATGAATTTTGAGTATATGTTTATTAGTAACTTTTTTCTTTGTGTGTTTGTGTGTGTGTATATATATATATATAGAGAGAGAGAGACAAATACACACAAAAAATACATATAAAAACATGTTTACATACTCACAAGCAAGCTCCTTCTCACTCATGTTAATTCAGCAGATCTGATCTGTGGAAATTGAAGGTTAAAAAACTTGTCATCAGAATGGGTGTTGATTAATATCAGCAGATTTTCTGAAGTTCAAAGTAATAAAGAAAATAACCAGTGTTTTGTTCAGGGTAGATCTTACTCACATCTGTTGCACACCTGCAACTGTAATTATACAGTTGTAACTAGATCACTTACAGGATGCCTGTAATTCTCAATGCAAGGATTTTATGATATTAAATGTGTTACTTTATTCCATGTAGCATGGTTTTGGTTGGGGTTTTTTTGCATTCTCCCAACTCTTTGTCAGTTGATTGTTTTTTGCAAATAATTTTGAGGAGACATTGCACATAAAGCTGCTTCTGTGTCTCTGGCCCTTCCGCTGATAAATCATGACATGTCTGTCTTTATTACATTATATAGAAAGCTGAGGGATTATTTTTTCATATGTGGTTGCAGAGGCTCTGGAAGCCTAATGGCTGTTCTGCAGAATCATTAGCACATATGCTGCAATCTGTATGAGGTGAGGGCATAGAGCATCTTAGTGAATTATTTATGATTTTCTTGCCAGAAACTGCTAGGGTTGCTTTTTTTTCCCTGTCTTTAGTGATGTTAATTCAATACAGTTGTCTTAAACCAACTGTCTGCAGCAACCAAATAAAAATCATTAGAGGATTTTTTTTCCATTGGATTATTTTGTTTTGGTTTATAAATCATATAGTTATTAACTGTGAATGCAATTATATGTGCAGATGCATCTGCACATCATCTGCACTTGCATGCCAGAAAGATTATCGAATTTTACTTGTTCTGATTATTCATTTTTACATGTTAGATAAGCTGTAGAATTCTGAAAAATAATTATTTAATACTAAGTTCCAATAAGATTCTTTTTTATAATAGATAACATTCCTTTTGCACTTAATTTCTGTGTTCTCCATTTGAGAGCCCTGCAGTCATCCATGGATGACCATCTTACTAGCTTCCAAGGAGAAAACAGAAAGTTTTAGTTCCATGCACTCTTGAAAGTACTCACTCCACAAAGATACTTTTTTATCCTTACAAAAGGGGAGTATATAATCTTAATTTAAATCTTTATAGGTGAGTATATCAACGGTGTCCCTGCCCATGGCAGGGGGGTTGGAACTCGATGATCTTTAAGGTCCCTTCCAATCAAGCCATTCTATGATTCTTTCATTTCAAAATGAAATTAATTACACAAAGTCATATGGAAGTAATAGTTGAACTTCAGTCAGAACATGCAGCTGTCTACCCGGGTAATTGTTCAAACACCACATTCCTTTCCATCCTCCCTTTTTATTTTAGATGAAGCTTTAACCAGATAAAGCTGTTTACTACACTTGTAACAGACCTTGATTCAACAAATCTTATCTTGTTCCAGCCATTGCTCGAATACAGTTCATGGACACAGAGTTACATGTTTTCCTGAATGCGCTCATTACATCTCTTGCTTTACCTTGCTACTTTTCATTTTCTCTATGTCAAGATCACCCAGGTCTGGTGGTTTTGACTGTGTGTCTCTTGGAGGTTTAATTTTTAACTCTAAAAGTACCTGGAGGACCACAGACACAGCTGATACTGCTCAGATACTTGCAAAACCAAGTCACAAAACCCTCCCTAAGCTATTATTTAACCAGTAGATGAAGCAATTGCAAGCAGTGTAGTAGGTGATGTACACTAATGTACACCTAATTGCATCCTTGGTGGAATTCATTGTATCCTCTTTTTCTTATCCTCTTTAAAGCCTAAACATACATTTACACAAGCACAAAAGCTCGTCTGTATGAGAATAAAGTTTTCCCCAAAACAGCTACTTGGGTTTTATTTCATGTAAGTAGCTTTTTAACTCCTTATGGGTTTGTTTGGGTTTTTTTTTTCCCTCTAAGAGCAAGGAACAATACAGTTTGCATACGCTGCTCTTTTTGATGTTTAGATGTGTGGGTGGGTGAGTGTACACATGTATATATAAAAGCAGTTAACATTAGGAGATAACAGCAAAGTAATTAAAAGCCCATCATAGATAGCTCATTTTGTTGGATTTTACTAGATGGTTTTAAGCCCATGTTTTTTATGGCTGAGTAGTTTTGTCAGTTTTTCTAAGGAGATGCAAATTAATATATTTACCAACTGAATTGCAGCATTTTTAAATTGAGGTAATTAGGAATGCAAATCCCTAAAGGTAGTATGTAATTCAAAAGAAAAAGCACTAATAATTGTCATTATTTGTGAATTTGCAGTGAGGCTGTTGCTCTCAGTTTTCTTCTTTTACATTGGCTTATGCTTTTGGGTTGTGTATTTCGGACTTGGGAGTGAAAAAACTTCATTTTGAGTCAGAATTAGAGGTCTTGTCATATATTTAGTTTTTCTTTGTATGCTTGTCTTCAGTGCAAGAGTGGAGTGGTATTAGGCAGCTCATATATGCTTGTATCTTACCTGATACATACTCCTCTGATAAAAAGTTTTGGAAAGACCCTTTTTTTCCCCTTCAGTTTTTACTTCTTCAGTTACTACCTTTGAAAAATAAATCTTTGATTTTAGCATGTAGGTTTAAGTATGTAGTCACCAGGACAGGAAAATGAATGAACTGAAAATAAAGAGAAGTCAGTTAAATAGAAAATCTAAACTCTATAATGTAACGTGGTGGAAAGGCATATATAATCCCTACATAGTTTTGTCTCATATCGTGTGTTTTATTGATTCCAGTGCAGAGTCATGCTTCTCTTACTATATAATCAATTTTTTACACGAGTTTCTTCTAGTCATGCTTTTTAACGTCTTTTTCCTCACTTGTAAGGGGGATAGGAGGAAGGAAAAAATAGCTATCAGGTTTGTTAGTGCAACAGATGATTTTTTCTGTTGCTGACCTTTTTCCCATACTAGCTGACAGAGACAAGTTTTAGTAAGTCTAACAGCATTAACTTCCTAATATCAGGTCCTACTTTGTGTTCAGGTCCCATGGCATTTTTATGGATTGGCGAGTAAGCCCAATAAGACCATCACACCACTGTGGCCACATGGCCCAAAGCAAAAAAATTCTGTGTGATCTTAAGGCAAAATATTGTTTAACCTCTTGTATGCTGGAAGTACGGCTCCAGCATTACTATTTGATGGGAATGGGAGGAGAGGAGGGGACCCTCGAAGAAATGTGGCTTTAGGGATGCCTGAGCCTGCGTTTTTCCAGAAGCTGAGACTACTGATGAACTTAAAACCCTCTATTGTTCTTTGATATGAAGACTCCTGACCCCTGAAATGCTGCTGTAGCTCCTGCCTGGGGCGTTTGGCTCTGTTTAACTGAAGCCAACAAATACTCACAGTCTAAGCTATTGTCAGAAAGTGGTCAGAGCCCAAGAGCAGCAGTCTCCAAGCCCGTTCCCCTGCCTCTAGCAGTGGTGCATACAGGATACTTACAGACTTCACCTCTGCTTTATACGCCTGGCACATCCACCGAGCTTTTGGCATCCAGCATTGATAGACTTCCAGGACTGGAAATTGTATTTTCAGCATTGTGTTTAGTAACCCTAGGTGAACCTTTCACCTTTTCATTTGTTCATTTGTATTTTGAACATCCTCACGATTTGTGCCAATGAGTTCCACAGTCTGGTTTTGCATTATGCCAGATTATGTATATAAGCACGCTTTCTTTTGTTGTGTCATAGCCATGTTGGTGTCCTGTACTTTCTAAGAAGGAATAATGAGTAACTGTTTCCTGTAGAGTTTCTCCTTGTCATTCACAGTCATACAGACCTCGGTAGTGTTTCCCCTAGGTTGTCTCTTCCAGTCTGAAGACTCCTGATTTGTCTAGTCCTTTTTGTACAGAAACCATTCCATACCAGCGATAGTGTCTGTGTCTTCCTGTATTGTATCTTTTCTAGTTCTTCTGCCTTCGTTTGAAGTGGGGTGACCAGAATGGATAGCCAGATTTAAAAAAAAAGCATGCATCATTTATACAGTGGTGTAATGATGTTTTCTTTTTTTCTCTGTTCCTTCATAATTACTCCTAGCTTTCTTTTTGACTGCTACTGAGCCAGCTGCCAACAGAGAGTTATCCACAGTGACTGCAAGGTCTCTGTCTTGGGTGGAACAGAGCTTATGTAGAGCCTATTGTTGTGTATGTATAGTTAGGGCTGTGTTATCCCTGTGAGCACCGCTTTACGTTGTATCAACATGGAATACCATTTCCCTTCTATTGTGCACTCAGAATTTGAGATATCGCTCTGCAGTTCTTTGCAGCTGGTTTTACTTTGACTATCCTCTTTTTCCTTTTAATTTTTGTCAGACTTTGTCATGTCACTATTCACTCCCTTATCCAGATCACTTTACAAACAGCACAGCACAGATCCTTGTGGGACCATGCTGGTAACCTTCCTCCATTGTGAAAAATGGCTGTGTATTTACATTTAATTTCCAATCTTTTAGTCAGTTATGAAAAAACATGTAGCACTTTCCCTCTTAATCCTTGTACTCAGCTTCTGCCAGAGCCTTTATCGGTGACTTTCTCAAAGACTTTTTGGAAATCCAGGTTTACTCCAAGGTGAATCACTATTTCCCATGTACTTTCTAACTCTTCCAGTGACAGGGCTCTAAGGGATTTGGAAAGGATTTCCCCCCTCCCCTTTTACTCCTAAAAACAAAAAAGGGGGGTTGAAGAGGTGCCTCTGTGCCAGATACACGTTTTCTTTGATTCCCATTGATACAGGTGTAGGGGCTATTTTGAGAAGATGCACAAAGGAGAGCAATTTGTATTCTTATTTTAGTTTGGAAAACTAACTATAGCTGATTCAAGGATAGAAAGTTAAACCTCTTTTCAGGTACTATGTGGGTTTTATTTCCTTCATCTCCATTTCCTCCTGCATTTCCTTGACAGAACATCATGGTTTGTTTTCAAACTGCAGTTCCTTAAGTGCTTTAGAGTTCTTGCATTTAGAAATTGTCTCTCATATATAAATGTCATGTAATAACATATATGTGTCAGTACTGTAATGTGGCATCAAAAATCAGATGCTTAATAAAAATTTGAGATCTTCAAGTGCTTTATTCCTTAAAAAGAAGACACTAAGGTAGAATTCATGGGACACTCAGAATATTCGAGAAAATAACCATAAGCACTTTACCACATGAAGCTGATTCTTGTTCTCTGCTTTGCATGATTTATTATGAAAAGAAAGATCAGAACCTTAGAATGGGATTGTCTGTACAGTCCAGAGAAGTTCTTGGAAGGTCTATTCTTACTGACTCAAAATAACAAAAAAAAATATCAGCAATTAAAGAAAATTGCACAGAAGAAATTGCACATTCAAAGGCAATAAAAGGGCATTAAATAATTCTGGCATTGAGTGCTATTTTAGACTGTGGAGCTCATTGGCACATGGAATTCTTAAAGAATTTATTGAGAGTTCAGAGAGATGGTGGAACACAAGAGCAGTCAGTAGCATTGAGAATTTTAGAAGAGGTTCTTCCTCTGCATCAGAGCTTAAGGTCACCCCAAAATACTAAATTAGAATGAAGGCTTGGAGAGAGGAGCTAGAGTGGTACGGTAAAATGCTCAAATAAATATAGATAATGAATATGAACAAGTTTGTTCTTATCACATTAGAAAGGGTGAAGAAATAACTTACAAACAGTGTGCTTCTGCAGTGTTTCTACCTCCAAGAAATATAAATGTCAGTCAGTTGGTGCTGAAAGGAAAATAACCAGCTACATGAATACCCATATGTTCTATATAAGCCAGAGCCAGCTTTTCAGGACATAGATATTATTCATAGATACACATACGGGATGCACTGCTTAGCTGTTGTGAGTCTGTCTGCTCATTGTTTTAAGGCTATTTTGTGGCCTTCTTTCCAGTTAGACAAGTGCAGCATCTCCCTTTCGCACCCAAAAAGGGAGAACAGGACTGCAAACTATCTACAATTAAAATCATTGCAAGTTTTGCTTACTTGCTTTACTGTATGTTTCTGATCAAGAGAGACAGTTTTCATGTCTTAGGCAGAAGTCTAGACTTGAATCCTATTAATTCTGAGCAGTCTGAAATCTGAAACCAAATAAAAACTGTGTAAACTTCCAGCATTTTAATTACTTTGTGCATATTTGTGCAAAAGGTGCAGAGTCACGGGAAGCAAGAAAATGTAATATCTGGGGTTCCCCACCTTACACCACGGGTATGTGGTTTTTTTCCTCACCGCATCCTGAGCTTAGGGAGGAGGAAGATTTCAGCCTAAACACCAAATTTTCTTGACACTGCTAAAGAGGCTGTCAGAGCAGATCTGTCTGGCTCCTGTGGGCCAATTCAGGAGTCCATTGTTGGTCCCTCACAGCTTAGTTCTTGCGGTGTTTCGGGCTGAGAGCCTTTGATGCTGGTACCAACATAGCTGCCGTGGATTAAGGAACGTTTAACAGAGGAGAAATTTTACCAGCTCATTCTGTGTCACCTCAGTGGGACTGAAACATCAGATGAACCTCACGTTCCTCCCAGTTCCCTTTCACATTGCATCACACCTCCTCCGCATGACCGGTCCTGTTGCCTCCTGCTCTTGTAATGGTGGAGGTAAGCAGAGCACAGCTGAGTCGATGACTTTAACGAATTGTCGTTGCGGTGCCCTGCAGGTTCCGGGTTGACCAATGTTAAAACAGAAGAGATATCTGAAGTGAAGATGGATGCGGAGTTCCGGCATGACTCAGGATATGAAGTTCATCATCAAAAGCTGGTGAGTGAACAAACAACATTTTCCACGCATGTGGTTCAAGTTGCTGATTTTCAGTCTTGAAGTAGTGAAGCAATTGTGGCCTTGTTTCTCCTGAGGGGTGTGGATGCTGAAGGTGGCAACAAAAAGCTTTCACGTGAAGAGATGATGATTTTTCTGGTTCTCTCTTAAATAAGAGTAAACCAGGAATAATTTCAGCAGAAAGGATGCAAAGCCATTAAGTCTCACATGAGTGGAAATTCTGACAGTTCCTGCCCTTGCGTTGCTATGTGCTCTGGATGTGGTCATATGGGCAATTCTTGTCCCACAGTCCATCTCTCATGGTCACATAACTAAAGAGAAGAGATGCAGCAGAAGGAAAATGCTAAGGAAATTTTAAAAGGAAGATAAAAAAGCTTGGTGGAGACACACAGCATTATGCAGCAAGAAGCAAGTGACACCATTTTAGGGATAGATTTCTTTTCTGTCAAAATAGATAGTGGTAGTGCATGAAGGAGGCTGAACTCCATGGAGCATAATTGTTCTCAAGGCTTGGGATAAGAGGAGATTCTGCACTGGCCTTAATTTTAATTTGTATCTGTGTTCTGTTCCTTAAGATATATTAAATTATTAACATGTAAAGGGCAAGTAGGAGCAAAATACTGTTCCCCATTTGAACTGTGCTGCTTATGAACACAAAAATAACAACCAAAAGCAATGTAAGTAAGAATAAGCATCTTCTAAAAGCTTTTTTTTCAGTCCCTTAATAAGTAATGAAGAAAACTTATACAGCAGTGTTGACTATAAACCTTTTCTGCTTCCTCTATTGTAAAGGTATATTACGTGATGAGATTTCAGTTCCGTGACTTTCAATATCCTGATATTAAACTTGAAAGCTTTTTTCTTAATATATTCTTAAAGCTAAGTAGTGCTGAAAATTAAAATTAACATGGGACTCAAATTTGCATTTGAACTAGGCAATCACTGTGTGAAAAGATACTCTGCCATCTCTTTGATGCCAAGAACTGAGAATTCCCAGTTTGACGAGCTAATCCAAAATGCATTAGCACTAATTTGGGAAATTCTGACGTGCTTAGCTCAGATGAGTTAAACATCCTGATGGAGTAAAGCGGTGTGAGTTTACTGAAGGGAAGAGGAACTTGCAGGAACATGTTTTAGACACAGTCATCATTGATCTTGTGTCATACACACTTCCCAGCAGCAAACTTTAACGTTTAAGTGGTTTGATACCATCCTGAGTAGTTTGGTGCTAGAAACTACCCTTACCACGGTGGCTGGTAGGGAATGCACTAGGGTAATCTGTGTGGTGCTTAAAACAGAACCTATCCAGCTTTTTAAGGCATTTTATGCCATGCTTCTTACTGACAGGTACAACCATTATTTAGAAATTAGTAAGATGGCCTCCAGGTTAGCTTTTCAAGTGAGACTGAGCAAGGAGTCCAATATTGCTGAGAAGGTGCTGGACTGACACCTTATAGGGCATTACTTGTTTACCACATGCCATATCCCAGCTGATGGCCTTCTTCATTAGATTTAATTCAAAAGCAGTAAGCAGAAAACACTTTTATCTATGTTTTCCTGGTAGGATTTACTGAAACGGTCTCCTTAGGTTATTGCTTTGAATTCAGCTGCGTATTGTATTTTACACACAAACTTCTGAATTGAGCTGAAATTGCAGTTATTTTCGCCTTTATGGGTGTTCAAGTTTTAACTGTACATTAAGTTGATTTTTATGGCTCAGACTGCCGAAGGCCTTTTCCTCTGTTGCACATGTATATTAGCTGGGGCTTTTCACAGTGTTCCAAAATAGTATGGTAACAGAATTTCAGGCCTGGGCAGGTAAAATTGAGAGAACAAATTATTGCTTCACATCATCTTATGCCTACAGTGTCCATTGTGTGTACTTTCTAGTGAATACTTAACTTTGTTTAAACACATTTCTTGCTTATGACTAGGAACAATATAAATATTTATACTGCATGCTTTAATACCTCTCTGAGAAAGACTGTGTTTCTTAAAGAGTGCAAATGTTATACAGCTCATTATAATTCTCAGCTGGTTTCCTGATTCCCTTTGCATTTTTGTTAAATACTTGTCAAAGTATTTAGTCTTTCAGAGTGAGGTAGTCTTACAATTCTGTGAATGTAAATTATTCTCTAATCTTTTTTTGCCCATTTTTGTTAAAAATAATAGTAATAAAAGCCAGCTATTGACAAGCGGACAAAAGGTTTGTAAAGTATGCATAGATGTAAAATAATCCAGCAAATTCCTTGAATACAAAGCAGGACAATGAAAACAATCACCCACTTTTCATATCTGCTTCTGTTGTTAAAAGCCAGTCTTATTAAACGCATAGTAAAGCATCTTGCTCTCCACTCATTTGCCTTATCAGTACATATAATTCAAGTGGATCTTCTCTGTTTTTCACACAACTGTTACCTCGTCTAGGTCTCACATGAGTATTATCATCCAGGTGTAGTTGATTCTCCCTTTGCCCTGCAAAATCTTCGTCCATCCATGGTGGTCACTTAAATCATCACGCTCCTGGTTTGTGTCTCTCTGGTGTGAGAATTTTCCCAGCTGGTTGTGGGGAAGTTTTGCTGTTTTCCTACAGATCCTTCATTGAAGAAGTGCAGCAGACATAGTCCAAACAAGTTGCACAGATGTAAATTTATGAACACTTTCATGATCAGCATTCAAACAATAAAGACATCTCTGTGCTCCCTGGTTACTCCTCTGCAAGCTTATCAGTCATTTTGTAATTAGCTTGACTTGCTCCCCCAAGAGAAAATAAAAGTGACTATTTAAGACCCATGTGAAGCAGTCATGGAGATGAGTCTTCCCTTTAGCCACAGCACTGCTGCAGCACAGGCAATACAGATTTACCAAATTGCTCTTCTCCAATTATGAGAGCTTTGTGGTACACCGATCCAGTTTTGAATAATTAAGGTGACATACAATGATGCTTAATTAGTGATACTTCAATGGGCTTTATATTGCTGTGGCAGCTGGACAGGTTAGCTGAATACTTTGAACTTTTTATTAGACACCTTCCTTTATTTTTCTTTTGTAGGTGTTCTTTGCTGAAGATGTGGGTTCAAATAAAGGTGCCATCATTGGACTAATGGTGGGAGGTGTTGTCATAGCAACAGTGATTGTCATTACTTTGGTGATGCTGAAGAAGAAGCAGTACACATCTATTCATCATGGGGTTGTGGAGGTAAGAAAAGACTACTAAGTAGAACTGCTGTCACATATATAACAGAGTCAGCACCCTGCTCTATAGATATATTTACAAATGAAGAAACCATGCTTTTTGTTAGCCTAATGTTCAGAGTTGGACTGTTGTGTCTGGCAGAGTTGAATCAAATTGCTTATTTTGTAAATGCAGACACAATATAAACCATAAATTGGGTGTAAAACCACAAGAATATCTTCTGGAACTATCCCAGACCAATCACCTCATAATGTGAAAGTTAATTTTATGGGAAATATAACATTTGCCAATGAGCATATACTGTTCAAGAGGAAAACTCTGGTTTTGTTGCTGTTAGGAATGCACTACATAGATTTCTTTATTTAGCTCACAAATAAACATTTGAGGCATGTCTTAGGTGGATTTTGCTGCACACTACAAGGATTTTCCCTATACAGATATTTTATTACTTTTTGTTCTCCAAACAAGGTTTTCTTTTGCCACCAACAGCTTTTGATTTATGTGTAATCTGAAACTCGTAGATTTGAAAAGCAAATAATATATAAGACTCTTATATGAGATTTTCAAGATTAAAACCTTTGTCTTTTCCCAATCTACCAAGTAAATTTGTGGTCAGTTTACAGTAACTTAAAATACCTCATCTGTTGCTTGGATGTAAGAAGGGATCTCAGCATTAAAACTTAACTATGAGTTTCCCCTTAACTATGAGTTTCCCCTTAACTGGAAGGGGATCGTGTAATTTTTTTTTTTCCACTTGTGTATTGATATCTAGTTTGCTGTGTGAGCATCTGCAAGTCTTATTCAAGGCCACACTTGGGTTGGTTTCACCTTGAGTCAAATGAGCCTTGCTTTGGTCTTGCTGGAGACATACGTGCTTCCTCATGCATGCATTCCATCATCTGAGGCAATGAAGTGTCTTAAAAGTATTTGAATAAGCCTTTGTCTTAAGCCTGTGCTTGTGTGTCCCTATGTCCATGCTGTGGTTGCCCACATGGTTTGAAATTTCCCAAAGAGCTGTGGTCAGAAGAGCCATGGTTGTGGTCCACAACCATTTGGGGTGAGATTTGAGCAGATGGCAAGCTGTGCAGAATTCGGGCCAAGAGGCAGAAAATAGTGAGCAAGAATCAGCTTTAACTTTTCGTATGGCAGCTTACAGCCCATTACGTAGAAAACTGAAACAGGTTTTAGTCTTAAATCACCTAGTTGGTAGCTGTTGCCAGCAATTGTGCAACTTGAGACCCTCCTTTGACTGAAATTAGCAACAACAGAATAGTCCAGGAAGCTTGCTAGGCCAAAACTCTGAATCAGACACTGAATGTGGATATACTGGTTATGGCAGTATGACCTTTAAATTTCAGGTGGGCTTCACCTGGTAGGATGACGTGGCAAAGGTAATCCTGGATTCCTTCAGCTTTCTGAAGCTGAAGATTCCTGAAGCTTTCTTCAATGACAGTAAACTTGGAAACATTGGACGAGAAATAACATGCACAAGCTGAACAAGAAATTGTCAAAATTCAGCATCACTTGGGGAATAGAAATTTTTACAGCTAAAACCATAAAGCTATAGCATGTGGAACTACCAAGAATATTAGTCGATTTATAGCACCACCCTGTAGATGGTGTCGCCTTGTCAATTGGCTGCATTGTGTCTGGCACTGGCAGGCAGGATTCCTGATTCTGCCAGACTTGCTCTGTGGTCTTGGCAGACTGCAGAGCCTCACTGTCTGAGCTTCCTGCAAGAAAGACATAACATCTATTTTTGTCCTAGGTTGATGAAAATTTTGTAGCATGCGCTTTAGGGGAAAAAAAAAACCCAACATCCAAAGATCCAGATACAATTTATATTTAATATTAAAATATCTTTAAAATTAAGCTGTTCCATTCTAAAGAGGATGAATTTATTTAGCAACGGTGCACCTTCAGTGTGCTGTGCACTAAAAAGCATGAAAGAGCAGAGTCACTCGATATAAAAATACCCGTACATCAGCTCTGGGTTGGCTGAGTGTATTTTAACAAGTCTTGCCACCTGTTTGTTGCATGCCAGAAGGTGCTGTGGGAATTTAACTCTGTGATAATGGAGGCAAGATGACAAAACAGGTCCTGTTCCACCTGTATTCTTCACTTCCAAAAAGTCAACTCTGACTGTATTACTTTTCCTCATTTCACTATTTCTTTGACAAAAGACATTATTAAAAGTCCTGTTGGGCTTTTTCTGAAGCTCTGAGGAGGAACGTATTTGTCCTGTTTAGCAAAAGTGTCATAATCATTTTCTTCCAAGTCTGAGAATGTAAATGTTTCAAAAGTTCAGTCCCTCCAGGAGCAGGACAGTTAAGTAAGTGATCAAGTGATTGAAAATGACCTATTGTATGTGCACATAGGAGCTCCAGCAAACATTTTGAAGATGTTTTTTGCTGGTTCAACACCCCAGTTGTCTGCAGGAGGTTACTTCTGTGAAAGCAGGTAGCAAGAGAGGTTCACACCTCTCCTGCACTCCACACTACAGTTGACTGTCTCAACCCCTCCTCTTTTCAGGATCTCCTCTTTGAAGCTCATTTGCTTTCTCTAATGGAGGCAGCACCTCCAGCAGGAGCATGTGGGGAGCAAGGGTACGGGGATGGCTCTCAGCAATAGCAAAGAAGCCATTAAAATTGCTGTGGTACTCTCCAAAGTCCATCTTTCAAAGTCCCACCTGCAGGTTTTATTAGGCTGTGTTAATTTACCATCACCAACAAGTGAATGTGCTCAGTGCATCTCTGGGGGCTGCCAGCACCTCCTGTCTGGGCACTTGATCTGCCCCATGTGTGTAGAGGCAGCACATGGATTTTTCTGCAGCATTAACATCTTCCTGACTCCACCTTGGGATTTTCTGTGTGAAAGATCCATGAACTGGAGCAGGAGGGGGGAAGATGGACAAACAGTTTCAAAAGAGGTCATGTACCTGACTGAGCTGTGGTCTCAAGAGGCATCGTGTTGTAGAAAAGAGAAGTGATGCTGTGTTCAACTTCTGTCACCTCCATAATGGGTGCAAAAAGCTTCTTAAAATGGTAAAGGGTTTTAGGGATTTACTGACAAGGAGGTGACCAGGTTCAAGGCATGTCATTTGGTAGAGCAATACCTAGGACGGAGAGGAAGAGTTTGGCAGTCGAAATGGGTAAAAGTGAGTAGAAGAAAAGACATTCAGTAGGAGCAATAGTGCACGTAGGAGTGAGATGGTGGTGAGATGGATTACCCTGCAGCAGAGAGCTACAGGAAGGAGAGGAAGTACTGATACTAGTCATTGTAAAGGCTAAAGAGGAAATTTTAAAAAAATAATTGACTAAGACTGCAAGCAGGAGCCTAAATAAATCCCTTTAATCTATAAATGTAATATTTCAGAGGTTATTGGACTTTCACTATAAACTAGTGATTTTTAAAATAATTTTAAAAATTAAAAATAGTTTTTAAATTAAAAAGATTTTTTCAATCTCACTTTTGTGAGATTAAATATTGTGCAAGAGTGTTAAAAGTTCACTCTGATTTTACTGTCCACTCTCATATTTTTTCCTAATCTCTTTCTCCTCCCTGATTTTCTTCCAAGTGTCTCTAGTTTCTTGTCAATTTTTTAGTCTCTTCTGCCTTGCACTTTTGTTGATTCTTTTTTATTTATATTGTTGCCTTACCCTGTTTCTTTCCCACAGGCAGGTTATGCCGTGTGCTTATCACATCTTCTAGTCCTGAATAAGAAGTGCTGAGTGGGAGGCTTAAGCTAAAACGGGTGACAGAGTTCAATGCAGTGTTGTTTGGAGACAAAATATGAAGGAATGTAGCACAGGTTCTGGCGACCCCTCCTTTGCATCCCAGCCTAAGGCAGGGAGCTTCCTAGAAAGGAAGATGCTCTCAGGCATTGGCACAAGAACCAGGGCTGACTTGAAGCTACAGCAGCCCCTTCAAGAACAAGAGAAAGAGTGTCTTTTCCTCTGCCCTTGCTTTGTGTTGCTATTTTCTGTAAGTGCTGCAAATGCTATAGGAACACTTGCCATTTTCCCTGCTTTGCTCTTCCCTTCACGACACCTGTAGCAGCAGCAGGTGGCATACAGTGACATTGTCACAATGGAAATAGTTAACACTGTTAAATTTGCATGGCCCTCAGGGTAAGGATTAGGCCTTTTACAAGTTTGTACAAAACCTGTATGTAATTTGGGATTGTTAGGACCTACTGCTGTTATACTGATTACGTGCATCAAAACCAAGTGCTCTGCTGAACAGCAGTAGCATCAAGGAATTGTCAGAAGTTGATTCACTGTTCATCCTTCTTGTGGAGGGAGAGGTTGTCAACCCCTGGAGAAAGGACAGGTAAAGCAGCAGGAGGCAACCCAGCCCCTGGAGACACTTGCAGAGACGAGTGCTGTGAGTTGTGGCAGCTCTCACTGCATCTCAGCCAGCACCATACCACCACTGCCCTCTCTGCTGGGCACAGGTGAGACCTGAGCAGCAGGCACAGACTGGTCTTGAAAATGCAAGTGCACGGGCTGCTGAGCACGTTGTTGTACAGAAAGGTCTTGGGGATATTTGGGTGTAGAAGTGGGAGACAGGCTGTGAAATTGCACCTTGATGGGTCAAAATGATCGCCGAGAGCCAAGCTGAGCACTGAGCACTCGCCACTCATGTGGGCTGCCCAGGGGAAGCTTGCATCTTTCAGCAGAAAAGGAGAAGGTTGTTTTGTCACTTCTGGAGAGGGGGGAGGTCAGGGAAAGAAAGAGACTATTTATTCTCCCCCCTAATTTCTAAAACAAGGGGAATCTGGAAAGAGCAGCTTAAAGCAAGAATGCCATCTCCCTAAATAGGATCTCACTGCCCGAAAGCATGTTGCAGGAGGTGAAGAAATAGATGGATTTGGGGTTTGTTGTGCAGGAGAATTAATCTGTGCAAATGCAACTTGAGAGAAAAGACAGCCTTTGAATGGCAGTATTGGAACAGCAATGGAACAGCAAAAAGGTCAAGGTATATTGTAGAATCAGAAGCACAGGGAGCCCTGTGTCAGCTCAGCCCAGTGATCCTTTCTGCCGGGCATCCTGTTTCCTGCTGGCAGGAGTCAAGGCTGGAAGGCTCAGGACTCCCAGCTATGGAGAGTTTCACAATAGGTTTCAAATAAAAGCAGTGTGTTATCCTTGACGTTACGAATTTCACAAAGATACGCAATTATTGCATAAGAAATTGACTTGATGGAAGACGCAATGTTGATTGAAAACGCATTTTGAGAATTGGAACATCGATTAGGAGATTTAGAAGGGGCACAGATATGAAAACTGATCAGATTTGGGGTTAGCAGTTCATCTAAGCAGTTCCCCAATGCACATTTCACACAGAGAACCATTTCTTCTCAGAAGTAACAAATAAAAAGAACATGAAGACCGAAGATGACTCTGAGAGGAGCTTATTTTCTGGTTGGTACTTTGGGAAAGGTGGTGCTGTGGTATAACCTACCGCAGTAAAAGAAAGGCCAGAAAAATAAGCTGAGCTGTGTGTGTTTGTCCCAAGCAAGGAAGAACATACCTTTAATCTTTCTCCAGGGTATCAGATAACAACACAGCGAAGGTCGCAGACTGTCCTCACTAGGCTGAGTTATTTCCAGTATTATAGAGTAGATTTAAAATGAGTATCAGCCTTAAGTACTTCTCCCTTGCTTTTTTATTGACAGGTTAGAGGAAGTTAGCCTGCTATATATATGACTTCTTGAGAGAAGACCTATCCAAAGGGCTATTTTCGTGCTAAAAGTAAATGGCTGGTTTTCCTAAAGGTCACTGCTTACAGGAAGTCACAGGAAAATGTTCATATCTAATAGTGTAGAGTCTTATGCACCTCCTGATTTTAATTTTTTGACAGTGTACAATTAACTTTTTGCCTATTTTCTTATGAGCTGTCAAACACCGGATATATCTGATATCAAATGAAATAGCTGACAAGCAGACTTTCTTAGCTCCGTTTTCATAGGTGGTTTGCAAGATGGACAGGATATAGTAGGTTTTGATCACACAACAGCTATTAAAGTCTCTTACAGGAGAGGTAAAATACCTAATTAACATTTAGGTACTGTTTTCACCCACTCTAATTTGATGGACTTTTATATTACTGTAATGTTCAGTGAAGGAAGAAAGTAATTTGTGGAGCCGCAGGTATTCAATGGACAAGTCTTGACTGAGCTGTCTTTATGCCTGTCTTCCAAGTAATCAAGGAAGATCAATTTTTGTTAAGTAGAAATACTTAAATCAGTGCAGACAAGTCAAGCTTTTTGTCACTAAACTGAACCAAAGTCATCCCCGGGGCCAGAGCAATTCTGTTTCTGTGAGTGCAAGGGGATATTTTTCATCCCCTTTTTTCATTCAAAGGGATATTTCAGCCTGGCTACTCTGACATTTCCTTGCTACCCTTATTTTTTCCAATTAGTTCTTCTTGGTCTTGAGACCACAGCATCTGCAATAAATGGATCTGGGAGTACAGTATAGACAGAAGGCAGTCACAGTCTGCTTCCTTCAGCTTTTTAGTGAGATTTTTCTTTCCTTTTGAGATCCAGTTGATCCAAGTACATAAACCAATATATATCCTGGGAGGAGACCTAATAATGGGGGGAGACTCAAACTCCTGAGTTTTATCATCTGGCTTTGAAGTCTTGCAGCAAAAAAAAAATGAGTTGGAGAATTGTTCCTGTTGCCTTGCCTTTGCCTGCGTGTTACTCTGTCCCAAAAGCGTACTATGACCCTCCAAGCTGAAAGGGCCATCTCTTGCAAGTTGCTCTTTAAAGCTGTTTGCTGCCTTCTCATTTATTGCTGAGTGCAGTGCTGTCTGTTGATTTTGTTCTTGAGACCACTCACAGTCCTGCCCTATGGTAACTTAGAAGAGTTTTCAGAAATAGTTGCCTTTTCACACAATGTGACAGCCTCTAGGGGCTAGGTTTAATACTCTGTCTAGTGGAGAAGTATCCCCAGCCACCTTTATTTTAGATTTACTTACAACATTTGGACTGAGCTTGGGCCCTAACTTAATATTGCTTTTTGTTTAAAAAACCACCAACAAGGGAGATGGGTAAGGAAGAACCTGTCAAACAAACTCTGTCTTGTGTTTCGGAGGACTCTTCCTGCCTGAATGCACGGGAGAGGGTACACGGTGTGTTGGAGTGGGGAAACGTGGGTTATGTTGTGAATTAAGCAAGAATCTGACCCCAGGTGTTTCTTCTCCCGGCAGGTGGATGCTGCAGTGACACCAGAGGAGCGCCACCTTTCCAAGATGCAGCAGAATGGCTATGAAAATCCCACCTACAAGTTCTTTGAACAGATGCAGAACTAGGACACCACAGCAGCCTCATGAGTTGGACAGCAGAATGATTGCTTCACTGCCCATCGGTGTTCAGTTATAGAATAATGTGGAAAGAAAGAAAAACACTCTGTTTTATTATTTACTCATTCTCGCCTTTTGACAGCTGTGCTGTAACACAAGTAGATGCCTGAACTTGAATTAATAAAATCAGTAATGTATTTTCTCTCTCTTTCTCTTTACATTTCAGTCTTTACACTACATTATTAATGAATGTTTTTTGTGTACTGTAAAGAGGTTAGCTGTATTTAACTAGTGCATGGATAGATTCTCTTTCCCAATTATTTATCACGTAGGGTCCTTTAGCCAGTTGTATATTATTCTTGTGATTTGTGACAAAAATTAAGTCCTAATTGAAATATGCTTTAAGAATTGATGGGGGATGCTTTCTGTGTCTGTGGGGGTTAGCTGCTTCTCTTTGCTGAGCGTTTTTTTCTGATCACTATGCATTTTAAAGTAAAACAACATTTTTTAAAAAGTATTCCAGATGAGTTATTGAAATTCTTTTCCTCTGCAGCTGCATTTTATTGTACAGATTGTTGCTCCTGCTGTATTAGTGAACGTAGAAATCATGGGAATACACATTCGTTTCTTTGTGCCTGTTTTATGTGCACACTTTAGGCATTGAAAGGTAAACTTTATTTTCTTTTCCATGTATCTTTTTGATCTTAAAAAAAATATTAAAAAGAATCCCTGTTAATTGTGAGCACTTCTTGGGGGGGAAAAGTGCCTGCTGGTCGAAAATTAACAGGGATCCTCTGCAGGATGATTGTACAGAACCATTGCTTATGAATTGATAGCTTTCTACACCGTGTTACATAAATAAATTAAGAAAAAAAACGTTTGGGCAAGAGTTTTCTTTGGAGGCAGACAACAAGGTTTTCTGAAAGCCACTTAAACATGAGAAGAGGGTTGGGAAGGGATTTTCCTACACAGATCACAGCACTTGCAGTTGGACCAGAGCAGAAAGAAGGTGGCAGCAAGGCAGGGTGGGAGGGAGGGGCGCTGACTTTGGCCCATTTGCCCCTGTAAGATGTTGTCTCTTTTTTTTTTTCCTTTCTTCTTCTTTTTTTCTTTCAGTTTGTATAATAGTGTTTTAATGTAAATAAATACATTCCTGGAGGAGCCCCGTTGTGGTGGTGTGTTTCTGTGCTGACCAGCCAGTGACTACCCCCCTCCTGCCTCCCTGCCCATCCCCGTGAGACCAGTGCCCGGCGACCTGCCTCATCAGCACAAGGAGGAGCCTCCTGGGCTGCAAGAGCATCCAGGCTGGTACTGTGTGACAAGACAGCGGGTGTCCAGGAAATGTAAGATGGCACCACCAGTAATTTTTTTTCCCAAAGAGGTGAGCTTTGGTATGTAAACCCCAGCCCGCCACCTTCTGCCCCTTGCTGGCTGGAAGTCCAGCTAAGAGGTTCCTTCAACCCCTGGGCCTTTGGTGTCATGCCTGCAGCACAGGGAGAGCGCAGTAACCCACACCACTGGGCCCACCTGCCAAGAGGTGAGATCACAGCCATCTTCGAGGTGGCCTCTGTACCCAGCTTATAGCAAGGACCTCTCCGGTTGAGCCTGGAGATCAGCTGATGAAGCTAATAATGGTTATGAGGTAAAAACTGGAAGTGCATGTTGCATGAAAAAGACAGCTAATTACTCTGTAACAACCAGATTAACTGAAGTAGGACCGAGGACGGAGAGCTAGGGGCAGAATGAAGACAGCAAGATCTATGTCCAGGGAAAGCTTCTTGCTAACTCGTTTTATCTGCAAGCCATGGCAGCCTCTTTCTTGTCCAGCCACCTCCTGTGGCATTTATCTCCCCAGCAAGATGACCCGTGGCTGCACGGCTCAGGAGAGGGGGGTGAGTCGCTCCAGATCTCTACTAAGAGAAGAGGACACCTGCCAGCCCTGTCCCTCTTCCCCAACCATCATTTTCCACAAAAACCTCACCTGTTCAGCCAGTTTGCCCGCTGGCCTGGGATGCAGCCATGCTAGCCATCTGCCAGCGAGGTACATTCATTCATACTCTGAACCAGTAGCAGGAAAAACCACAGACCTTCTCCCTTCCTGTCACCAACCGTGACACGTGTTTGTTCCCTTTGCTCTCCCATCCCTGCTATATCCAGGAAATTCAGCCAAAGGGATGAAAGCCCTACGTGCCCTGGAGTACCAGTGCTTTACAAAGAACTTGCAGAATGTCCCGGAGGACTTACCATCTCTACTTTTAAAGCCAGGCCAGAACAATGGGGTGGTGGCGCACAGAGGCCTTCAGGCCCCAAATTGCTCCACAAGAACCAAAAATGTTTTGTTTCACAAATATATAGGGTGAGGCTCCTGTCTGTTTGTGCATGTTATAGAGACCACACATAACCCCTAGAAGGGAATACATAAGACTTTCTTCCCTGCGGATGTCCAGTATCCTGGAAAAAGATCCCACCTTGGGGAGAAGGCAGGTTGTAATTCAATTTAGTGCAATCTCATTAAAGGAGCATTATGAAAATTCATCTTCAGAGAAGATTATTCCACAAGATACAGAAGGGTACTGGCCTTTAGAGCAAATCCCATTTATAATACCATAAACCCATGCAATCCCAGTTATAGAAAAGTGCAATTACTTGGAACAGTGATTCACAGACAGTCAAGATTCCTGGTATGGGGTTATTTGTCTGGTGAGACACTGGTGCTGCTCATGGACAAACTGCTAATGAATCACTCCTTTTTATGCACTGATTAAGTGACCAGTTTTTACGATTCTTTCAGGCACACCCCTGAAAGAAAGGCAATAACAGCACACCTTGATGTGTAGGTGTGTAAAGCACAAGGGGTGAAAAAAAGTTCTTGAAGCTTCAAGATAGCTGCAGCCCTGAAAGCTGCCAGGCCACTTATCCCAGGTTACTGTGGCAGCCTCCTGCCTGTCTCTAGCTGTACAAGCTCCTTATTGTGAAAGGATTGTATTAGGAGTGAATAAAAACATTTTGCCAGGCTCATAAAATAGCGAGGCTGACAGAGGACAATAACTAAGCACCTCACTTCCAAGTGCAGGACTGATGGGGCACCATCCACTTGAGCAATAAACCAAGTGGGGCAGTTATGTGCAGCTATGGACTGGAAACAAAATTTCACTCCCCAGCCTCAGGGAAATTACTCTTGGGGGAGGAAATAACCAAAAAAAAAAAAAAAAAAATCCCTGGCTCTTGAGTTGGTATTTCTAATGGGAAAAGTTTTCTAGGCTGAGATATTTTGACAGAATGGGGCTAGGGAACGCTCGCAGAGCTGATGAGGGTGGTCCCTGGCAAGGGGGGGGCAGTGCCAGGCAGGGATGAAGGCCAACCCCAACCTCCTGGGCTACTCACACACCTGCTGGCTTTTGAAGATGCTGGCAGTCCCCATCCTGAATCACTGAAACCCACTCTGATTAGCAAGTACCAGGTGCAAGGTGAACATTACCAGGCACTAGCTTGAAGAGCCACCCTGAAAAAGCTGCTCATGCTCTGTGTTCAGAACCTGCCTTTTGCTAAATAAGGTTCTCCAGCTACGGGGTGGTCTAGGAAAAGCAAACCGAGGCCCAGTGTTGCTCTTACAGTTTGCAGTTGCTGTTTTTTCCATTAAGTCTGTCATGATCCTTGCACAGCTCCATCCTCATTATATCTGCACTTACCAAAGCAATTTTAAGGCTATTGCTGTGTAGCCAAATGGCCCAAATGGCTCATTTTTACTGTTTAAACTAATGGGATTTTGTGGGTGGTGGGTAAGCCGCTGCTAAAATGCCTCCAGGCAGCAAGATTGAAAATATCCTAATGACTTATGAAAACAGATTACAAATAACACTCTGTGCAGCATCCTGGTTGTGTTCCTCTGCAATTTTTCCACTGCTTGGAAAGTGAGGGTCTTGATTTGGTCAGGATGGCTGTTGTCTCTTGCAGCCTTCCAGTAATTCTCTCTTCTACCTTCTTCCGAGAAGAAACAAGCAGTAAATCTTCCCTGCAACTTTCTGCAGTCCTGGGAAACTTATTTGGCTGACTATATAGAAAAGTCTTTTTAGTTTCCAAATATAAGCATTGAGATTTATACAGTGGTAATAAAATATTCTGGCTTTCACGTGATTCTTAGTTGAAACACTGTTGAATTTGGACACTGAATTAGAGAACAAGTCTCCCTAGCTAGGGCCTCCTGGGTTTCTGACCCCGTTTCTCTAGGGTAGCTCTGTGAAGAAAAGCATCCACACCAATTTCAGATCAGGTAATTTCAAAATTTTGCTAATAAATTTAAAAAAAAAAATAGAGGAAAAAAAATGGCTGGCAGAGGACAGACTCCCCTCAGGGATGATGATGCTGATCCAAAGTAGGACATGGTAATTGTGGTTGCTTTGAGTTCCTGATCACCACACCTTCTTTACTGGGAGGATGGTGAGGCACTGGAACAGGTTGCCCAGAGAAGCCGTGGATGCCTCATCCCTGGAGGTGTTCAAGACCAGGCTGGATGGGGCTTTGAGCAACCTGGTCTAGTCCCTTCCAAAAAACCATTCTATGATAGCAGTAGTGTGGCCTGGAATTCTTACTCCATGTCCTGCCTGCATGCTACCCAGTGACCATCTGGAGGGACTCTGCTGATTGGCACTGTAAGGAAGCTGAACCATGGCCAAACTGGCTTTATCACCCAGGAGCTATTAAGGAGCTCCTGGTTCTCTGCCAGTGCTCTCTGGCACACTACAAAAGATAATCATCACCTGCCTTGCAGGTATGATCTTTAGAAATACCTTATTTGCAACAGAATAAAGTTCTCCCCAGAGCTGACATAAACAACAAGCAGCAAAAGACTGAGCTGCAATTAGCCCAATCTTTTTTAAAATATCATTTGTACCCATTACCCATACAAAGTGTTGCAATACAGTTCATCTTTTGTTTTTCTGGCATAGAAAACCTGCACTGCCAAAGCACTTAGGTGGTTTTGGCAATAGGGTTGCTAGAAAGTCTGCTATGAAATCTTGTGGGCTGACAAAATTCAGTAGCCAAAAGAGTTTAACAGTCAACAGCCTGCATTTTGGAAGGCCTAAATTTACATGATTGGTATAAAAAAAGGTATATAAAAGCTAGATATAGACAACTAAACTCTCTATTCAATGCCCCAGGATATGTGTTATCTTCAAAAGTCACCATAAATGAAGGGGAAGTCAGGAGGAGCAAGCCAATGACAGGAAACAGAGTTGCTTTCCTTCAAGGAGGGCTGGTCAAACCACCCTCAGCTGTTTACCAATGAAGAAATACCAGAAACCCAGTTCTGGCCTGATCCAGCGAGGGTATCAGGGCATCCTCTATCAAATCTGTTGACACTGGGGCACAATAAAGGTTCATGGTCAAGGTTAAAGGAGACACTCTCAACCTCTTCCAAGAGAAACAAACACAAAACACAAAAAGATCTCATCCATCATCCCAATCCCACTTATGATCTGTAGTTTATACAGAAAACAACAACACGCTACCCCAATCTACTTCAATGCATAATCAGTGCCCTAAGCAGGGACCAGAGGGCACCTCCCAGAGCCTCCAATGGAGGTTCAAGATAGAGAAAAGCCCAATTTTTCACTGCACAGCAATGGCATGACCAAGGCCATTTGGAAGAATAAGAAATAGCAGAAACACACAAATAGATATATACAGTGTCACAACAAAGGTCCACCTAAACCCAGCATCCTGCTTCCCATAGTGACCAAAACCAGAAGGCTGGAGAAGAGCGTAGGAGCACAGCAAGCTTGCAGTGCTGCTTTCTGTGGGTATTCTTTGTGCCTTATATAAAAGTTGTGGCTCAGAGAATCTGCCTGACCCAGAGACAGTGGTTTTGTATTTAATTTCCCTGAGTAAAAGTCCTTCCCACAACCTGCCTAGCCACTCTTAAGCCAACATACATTTCAACATCCTCTGACTGCCTACAGAGGTGTTTGTGAAGAACCACCTATTTTTGTTTGTTTTCAACCTTTCACATGGTAATAATGTTATGTGATGCTCCCTACTTCTTGGACTGCAAGAAGCACTGAGGGATTGATCTCTGCTTGTCCTTTCAGTATTCTTAGAGATTTCCTAGATATCTACTGTGTTCTCCCCCAGCACTCTCTCTCATTGTTGGACTCCTTGAAGAGTGCTAGTGACTGAGTGTACAGTAGCTAGTGCAAACCTCGTGCAAACATTTAACATCCATAACACCTGGTCCAGATAGGTCCAGGATAAAGAAGTGCCAGATGGGGCTTTGAGGGGATGCAGGCATATAGGCTCTCGTTGTTATAGAAATACCACAGCAGAGTGTGCCTAGACAAGAGAACTGCTACTGCCTGTTGTCTACCTTGATATTTTAATGCAGACGTACATTTGTAACACAGAATCATTAAAATAAAACCCAGTGCTTTTAGGCAAGTGATATGTCTAAGAATAAACTCTCTTTAATTTGTCTCAACGTATACCAGTCCCACCAGAGGACTGAATCCTCAGTCTGAGCATGATTTTTATCAAATAATATCATGCTTAAACATAATGGTGAAATAACATAACACAAATAAGAATAATTTTGCAGATGCCTCAGAACTCCCACCATCTCTATCCTCCTGGCAATATTAAAGAGCTTGGAATCAGTATGATTTTAGTTGAAGTTGCTACTGAGCTGATGCCTGGATCTAAACAACATAAATGCAGACTGAAGGTGGATTCAGTTTTCAGATCTGAACTCCAGGCTCCCTTGCAGTAAAGCCACATAAATCCTGTCCTGGGGAGATGCCTGTGGTTTTACACCACTGTTTCTGGGACAGAAGAGGTACAAGGAAGCGATGAGACCCGGCGCTGCCCATCCCTCACCACCAGGCTGCAGGTAGATGTGCTGAGGAACAAGGAGCTTCCTTCCTATTTTTCCTCAAGTGCAGGCTCAGCCCCATGGCCACCTACCAACTTGGTTATCTTGGGTCCATCATTATTTTCTAGCAACAAAGCTCAGAGTCAGGAGTCTTCCTCAGGATATGGGACACAAGAGGACTCAACTTCTCAGCTGCAGAGGTTTCAGACTTATTTTCCCATTTATCCCAACAGAGCATCCCTCCTACACAGTGAGGTGGCTGTTCAGCACTGGGAGGAGGCTGTTCTGCTCAGCTTGTGCCATCTTACAACTAAGCCTGGGAGAAAAAAAAAAGAGCCTAAGAAAGTTCCTGTAAGGTAGTCATGAGGGGTGGATTGTTGGGGGGTTTTTTTGTTTGGTTGGTTTTTTTTGGTTTTTTGGGTTTGTTTTTTTTTTAATCCACGTAGATTAAAAAACGTAGAGGAAGTTGTGGAGTGCTGTGTTAAAAATCTGTTTAATATAAAATAAACAAAGAGCAAAAACCTCAAATATACTTTATGAGCAGAATATTAAACCTTGCACAGTTTCCGGAAGGAGGAGACATCCAAACCTACTTTCTGTGGAGGATTTATTGCCCTACTTTAAGCGGAAGCAGAGACAGAGTTCTGAAGCCCTGAGGATATGGAATAAACACCCACATCCTCAGTTTTTCCTGCTGGTTTGCTCTAGAGGGCTTTCCAATCATTATCCTGACTAAGAGATCTCATCTGAGGCTTGGGAACCAAACACATTAAATAAATTTGAAAAAAAAAATCCCACAACTTTTATGTACATCAGTCACGAGCCCTGGCATATGGTTTTTATAGCCGTATGTGAGAGCTGTAACAACTTTACAGTTGAAAGAAGGAGCATTCCGCAGCATTAGCAGCCCTATGCATTCAGAACATGTGCTTGAGCAGTGCAAGATCCTGAGACTCCGATATATTTTGCATTCCTTCCTGCCTCCCCGTGTCAGGACCTTGCAGTTCTACTCACCTCTCACTTGCCAGCGCTTGGCTGCAGTCCCCTGTGTGTGATGCTGCGGCGGAAGCGTGAGGTGAGACACGTGGGAGATCAGCCTGAATGAAATCCCCAACGCTGCTGAGACCGACACAGAGAAAAAGATCATATTGCTCTTTTGTGGTCATAAAACTGCCCTTAAAAATATCCAAAAATCCATCACTTCCACAGCATGCTTGTGAAAGCCAGCAAGCCATTTTGTGTCTGAAATCTTACCAAGTTAGCAGACCTAAAATGCACACTTGTTCTAAATGCAATGCCAGGACGCAGGCAAGACATCAGGAGTCAGGGTTTTAGTCTCAGCTGTGAGCATGAAAGTTCACCTTTTTCCCCAGTAAACTAACTGTCTGAGCACAATAGTGATGCGAAACCACAAACATAACTAATACCTAGTCAAGCAATTTCTCCTGCAGGCTGGAAAGGAAGACAGAAAATGGTACTATTATTCCTATTTTGAAATAATTGAGAGATCTTTGAGGTCCGCAGGTCTGTAGTTTTATAATACAAGATTCTCATTGACATGAACTTTTAAATATAAAAGTTAAAATTTTAAGCGTACAACTCAGGAAATGTTTTTAAGTCAAAGGCCATAATAACAAAAAGGCCTCTATCACTCAATCAGCTACATTAAGGACACAAACTCCTATACGCAGCTCTGTGAACCTATAATTACAACAAACACTAAATATACGCACAGTGTAGTCAACCCAGTGTTAGATGAATGGCATTTTAAATGGCTCCATATGCTTTTGACTAAACAACTTGTAAATGTACACAATAAAGTCCTCAACATTTTGCTACTGCATAAGGTTTCCTTCAGTTTTATAGTGCTGCAGACTATTACGCAAATCAAGAACAAACTCTGACTACATTAGCACAAAACCATTGGCTTATTTTTAAGTCTGCCCTGATTATTTTCCTCCAACCTGGCTGCAGACTGCATAAATTGTAAACTCTTTGAAATTGTCTTTTTTTAAAATCTGCTTTACTGGCACTTAGCTGAAGAAAGCTCTGGTCCGAAATCAGTACTTCTTCAGTAATAAATAATTAAAACTCAATAAGCACTGTTAGCGTTTCCTTATCTGTGAACAAAGTTCTTGATTGGTTTAAAAGCAGTCAAGGTGTTATCTCTAAACATGCAATATTTTTCATTCTGTATCACTTCTAGCTTGGGAGCATTCAGCACAGGGCTTCGTGAAAGTGGGGAGCACGTAGGTCTTGATATTGCAAAAGGAATGTGAGTTCTAGGGCTGAATTAAAGAGAGATGTTCAAGCAACTGGAAAAGAAAGCAGAGGAACCATGAAATATAAAAGCTGTTCTGCAGGAAATGAGTGCTGAGATGCATAGGAAACTTCATGCTGCTGCTGCTTTTGATGAAGAGAAAGCTGGTGTGACATGTGGTTCAGCCTACCTTAACAATTAATGCAGTATAATAAGCGTGCTTCTGCTGATCAAAGCATTTGGTCCTGAGGCATCTCATGTCCCTATTACGACCCAAGTTCAAGGTGCTTATTTCAGACAGTCTATAATCCAGCCTCCAGGGCTAAACAATTTGACTGCACATACAGTCTGGCGCTTTCAGAAGCCCACCAAACCCTGCCTCCCTCACTCACCATCTTTTCTAGAAAGTACAGTGCTGTCCTTTTGTCTGTCTTCTGTTAATGTGTCACTGTCCACCTCAGTTTCTACACACATCATTTCCCTTTTAAGACTTAATGACAGAAAAATTCTATTTCTGTCTTTCCTGGTGCTGCATCATCTAAGTGGTACCATGAAGCCAGCTTCTCCATCTCCCTCCCTGCTCGTGTTTGGACAGTGTGACCTGCAAGGGGCTGTGGGCTGTAGGTGGGAGCCTAATCCTCAATACAAAAAGAGTCATGATGTTTCCGTCATCTTTCTTCAATCCCTTTCCTCAGAGAAGGTTTATTCTTGCCTTCCTACATCCTTCTCTAAGAATTGCCTGCTCCACTCTCTCACTTCTGAGTAATGCTCAGTCTACAAGCATGGGACAAGCATAGTTACTTGGATTACACCTTCCCTGGCCCTCTGTGATTTGGACCCTTATATCCCCATCAATGATGGGTGCACATTTGAAAGAGACCTTCCAGGCTCATGTCCTCTGAAAGGCATCTATCCTTCACACACCAAAACCCTTCTGAAAAACAAACATGCCAATGATGGAAATAGAGGCTTTCAGAGTTTCAACCCCCCAACATAATTCCTAACCAAACGCATTTTCTCTTTTTCAGGTGTGAGACACAGTCAGTCTTTCTTGTTTTCTTCTCCCTTCCCTTTCCACCCCTTCTTCCCACTTGGTGAGAAATTTTAGCACTGTGCTTAAAATGCCAAGTGGTTTTTCAGCTATAACCATCTTCAATCTGGAATAAACTAAAAGTAGTTGAACCTCAGTCAGCTCAGCAGGAATATAGATTTGCTTTTGCCTGACAAACAGATTTATTTTTTTTTACCCTTTTGACTGCCCTGAGTTTCCTCAGATAACTGCTTTCCCCATCTAAGAAGCATACAGGGCCAGACTTTGAGTTCACCAGATGCACCACCAAAAAGCAAAAGCTGCATTAAGTCTTCTTACTGCTACCCCAGCCATATGAGTCCAGGCCATGCAGTCTATCAATGCTTTAATGCTTTACCCTATGCATTATAGGCAGTGGAGAGAAAGCCCGTATGTCAAGCCAGTGACATATCTCAACCCCAGATTTACACACTGGGTCACAGGAATTGTGTATAAACAAAATCACCATTGACTGAAGTGAGAGAGGAGGCAGCTAGCATGGTAGGATGGGGGAGGTTTGTAGTTTCTGCAGACACTTCTGTGGCAGTACAAATTACGAAAATCCCATTCAAGGAGCTATAACTTTAGCCTGAACTGGGAAAAATTATCTCCCTGGACTCTGGGTTCTTTTTATCTGTCTACAGTGTAGGCATCTAATTCTAAGTGGCCTCTCCATTGATCATCATGGGTCTTAGGGACCCACTCTGTGTTACCCACAGCTACACTTGCAGAGATTTGAAATGAGGCAGGAGGAAGTGGAGTAATTACAGATACTAACTGAAGGACTCTTACACTAACATTACAACAAGGACTCTGGTTCAAAATTGTGATTAAGAGTACCAAACTAGAGTGAAGTAGCTAGCAAAACCAGATGTTGTGTAAAACAATGATAAATGTTTTATGCATTCATCAATTTACCTACTGGAGTTCCTTTTTGGCCAACTTATTGACAGGGGAGTCCAGTTCCAGTGCAGAAAAAAGCAGGATTTCCTACAGGTACCATCTTAACCCTTTCGCTCAAAATACTTGGACAGCGAGGACTTTTTTAAAGCTTTTGATGACTGCCTCAGAAAGCTTCACTCAACAATAAGTGTTTATTGGTGCAAAGCTGCAACATTTTCCTCTTTTCAATTCTTACTGTAAGACACCACCTTCACCTCCGTGCCTACAAACGATTAATGAGACAGCTGGTGTGTGGATGCTGCTTGTCACACCGGAGGAGAAACGGCAGCACACAAGGTTCGGGGTGTGAGTTAGGAGGCCAGCCCTCCTACGCTCACTCCGTGGGAGAGGAGACAGAGCTGAGTCAGGGTGAGGAAGGGAGGGTTCAGGCTGGGTGCCACAGAGGAGGTTACATCCAAAACCTTCCCAGTCAGGCAGTCTCTGTGCTAGCTATCCGCGGGCACGGTGCGTTACAGGCTCTGGCTCGCTCGGAAATAATTCAGTTGTAACTAAATCACAGCTGCACTTTAGAAATGCAGAAAGAAAAGTACTAGCTTTTGCAGAACAGGTGTGAAGTGGTGTAAAGGTATGAAACGTTAAGGCAGAAGGAAGGGGCAACTGAAACAAAAACTGAGAATTCAAGCTGACTATCAGTGTAGTGCTGGAAACGCCAGAAAAGGCCTTCTTCCTTCCCAGGGAACCCTGGTTGCAGCTTTGTAGGGAGAAACAGAAGTGGAGAAGAAACCACTGAGACTGACTTGCAGTTCCCGAGAAATCCCAATTAGCTGACGATCCACAACAACTTCACCTTGTACTGCAAAATTATTTTGCCTGCTCCTACCTGAACTTGAATGAATTCCAAGCAAACTCTACACCCATCAGCGTGATTCACAAGTGGGGAGAGAGAGGGGATGGGGAGAAGTTATTTTTTCATTTGAGCAGATCAAAACACAGCTAGAAAATAAAATCAGTCTAAAACATCCACATTCTGCTGTCCAGTTCATTAGAGGAAGAGTTTCAGGCTAATGCACCATTACTCAACATTAATATGGAACTAAACCAGAAATAGTCACACGTGACAACTTATGGAAACCTCTGTAAGGAGACAGACAAAAAAAAAAAGTGGTAACATAAATGACTTAGAATACCAACATTTCAGGATCTATTTTTAACCTCCTAAAAATGCATTTACACATCCCGCACATTAGATACATAATCTCTTCCTAACACTAACAAGCGAACAACCTTCCCAATCATATGGAAGATAAACGCATCAGCCACTTGGAAAAAGCAAAGAAAGCAACATTGTGTGTGTGTGTGATTTAGAGAGGCCTTTGGGTAGGTGTGGGGTGTGACCCAAGGTTTATAAAGTCACAATGCTGGATGCAGAACTGTTATCTATCACCTTGTGCACAGCCAGAGTTTGAGGGCACCTGCTGAACCTCGTGGGCCATCAGTCCCAAAGAGGGAAGCGAGACTCACTTGCTGCCTTAGGAGCTCAGGGCGGGAGAGACAGACAGACAGAATCATCAGGTCCAAAAAGGGACTAGAAAAAGTCATTAACAACAGGTCCATAAGTAAATACTGAAGAGACTGGGTGAGGATGCATCCCCTAACAGGCCTGAAAACATGGGCAGAGTGAGGTGGACGGGCTGCCCCTGGCAGCTGGGCTCACATGCTCACCTTAAATGGCATCCCCCGCTGGCACTGTCAGAGTTAAGATGCTGAGATGTCCCATTAATCTGATTCAGGAGGGCATTTGCCATGTTACAAATAACCTTCAGGGAGGAAAGGGGGGGTGGGGGTGGAAAGCTCTTCCATGTGACTACAGAATGTAAGAGGCACAGAGAGCATTTACACTCCTGAGAGCTTTGGCAGTGCTGGCCACCTCAGGAGCTGCTTAATTACACTGTTAAGCCAATTACCCCCCCTGGAGGGCTCTGCAGCCAGCTAGGACTGGAAAAGCACTGGGGTAATATTTCAGATGGGCTGACAGCAGGGGTCACTGGCAGGGTCATTTTGCTGCTCTCTTCCCCTGCTCTACATGCATTAGAAAATTAATATGGGAATTCAAATGATGGCAGTTCTGGAGCAGGAATGGGTACTGAAACAGAAGAATAACCTCAGTGCTGACACGGAATAAACTCTGATGAGGGAGAGGTTAGGGGTAAGCGTGATTGGTGTTGCCCTCAGTGAAAACACCTGAAGCAAGCAGCATGGGGAGCGAGGGAAGTACAAGAGAGCTAGGGCTGCCATGAGAGGGTGCGGTGCCTCGGGCATGGCTGACCTGATGGTTTGCTTTTCCCCTCCGTGCAGATCCAGCCCACGCTGCACTGTTGTAGTCGGCATCACTGGGGATGGTGGAACAGAGCTGGGGAAGAGGACAGGTGAGCTGTTGTCCTCCTGGCCACCACACAGTGGCACGGAGGGCTGTTCCCCGTCAGGGCTGAGGTGGAAGGGTGCAAGGTGGAGATCTCTGGGAGGGCATGAGCAAGCTTGCACCACTCAGTAGCGCTGAAGGTTGGGCACCAACCGCTGAAGCACTGCAGATGGGATTTGTGATGATACAGTTCACACCAGAGATTAACAAACTTGACTTCAAGTAGGCATCAGGGACGTGGCAGGGCAGACCTTGCTTCTTTGCTGCACCTCTCCTGCTGAGCATTCACTCGTGTGATGCAGCCACCTATAGTTTTTGGCTCAGACCTGTGTTTGTGTACATGCCTGCTCTCTCGCTACCAACAAGTGCATCGCACTAAAGGTCCTTTGAATATGGGGTTACCTTTTTTTTTTTTGTTACACGATCATTAAGGTACTGTGTCATTCAAATCTCAACTAGGACCTCCCAAGCTCTGGTAGAATTTGTAGTCAAAAGGTGTCGTGGTTTGGCCGCAGATGGGAACAAAGGACCACGTGGCAGCCACTTGTACAAATCAGAGTCC
>BJBW01012973.1:0-14687 GCA_004320125.1 Scolopax mira | reverse complement strand
ATTTTATTACTTAATGCTTCTTGGGATGAAATGAACATGAAGTAGGCAGAGCCAGAGGGGGGGAATTTAGATGTGGCATCTTCCCACTTCTCTGACATGTAGAGCCACATGGCTCAAATGGGTAATTTCCTTCAGATAAGGGCACGCTGCATCTCTTACAAGAAGAAAGTAATTAGATGTGAATCCTAGGAGTGTCTGAGACACGAGTCTATGCCTCACAGCGCTGTCTGGTCCTAAATAAATTAAGTCAGATCAGCTGAATCAAGAGCTGTATTCCAGGCTGGGCTCCCATACTTCTTTTAATCTATGTGAATTAGAGGCATTAGTTGTCCCTTTCTCTTTTTTCAGTCTATGGAAATGACATTGTGGGAAGCAGAGGACAAATAGCTTCCCCGCGGTGGCCCCGAAGTTACCCCCACAATGGCAACTACCAGTGGCGGGTCAGCGTTAACGCTTCACAGCTCATCCAGGGCCGTGTCCTGGAGATGGATATTGAAAATCATTACCGATGCCGTTACGACAAGCTCAAGGTGATTTCACTGTGAGAAGTTATGTTATTTTAATTAACTTTGATAAAATGATGAAGAGAGAAACCTTCAAGAGGAATGGAAGGAATTTCTGAGGATCTGGTGTGGCTTATTGCTTTTGCAATGTTGTCTTTTCAATAATTATTAGCTATAGGAAGGCTTACATACTCTTTGGCTCCCTAATAGATATTGTTGTAAATTTGAGACTTAATGAAAATAAATCCACAATGGTACAATCCTGAATTTTCAAATCCAAGAATTTTAGGCTAGATACCAGATTGAACTTTGCTCTGTGCTAGTTCAGTTGAGGACAACAGTTACAATAACATCTCAGTGCCTCAAAAAATAAGATTACTTTAAAATCCCACAGGGAACAATTCTCTGCTTGTGCCTTCTTTGCTCTCTGGATCAATAATTGCTATTGGTAGTAGGAAGGTACCTGTTTCTTCCTGTTTAATTATTTTTCTGTACCCTCTTGTAATACAGTCTAGGCTTTTTACCAGGCTAAAAAATATAGTATATATGGTGCTAAGAAAAATGGAGCAAAAGAGGCAACAACTTCTTTCTGAACTTAGCTAAACATAACTACTTAGTTAAATTAGGTAAATCTCTTAATCTCTTCTTGGCTGTTTTTTTGTGTGGTTTGGTTTTGGTTTTGTGGTGGTTTTTTTTTTGTTGGTTGGTATTTTTTAACCAGCTGATTCAATAGTTCTCCTTTTCTTTCATCTTTTCAAAAAAGAAAGTTAGTGGATCAATATATTCAGTGTATTCAATTCATTATTAATTCACTGATATCCAAGTTTAGTATTAGTTCAAAAAGGAAATATATAACTTTTTCCTTAATCTGATGACAGTTTTTTAACAACATCTTCTTTCTTCTCACTCAGCCTGCCTTTCTTTGTTGCTCTGAAAGCAAAATGAGTTTCTTAAATCAGCTGGTCATTCTGTGGATGTGAATCAGCCTGACTTTCAACCTGACTCAAGGATCAGATCTTCAATGTTATGTTAATGTTTATTTAGTATTTCCTAGCTTTGTCTACTGGACATTTTACACTGGGGGGAAGAGGACAAGAACACAAATCGGTTTGAAAGGTGGCAAAAGAGAAGCATCTTTTAACCATCTCAGATTTTGTCTTATAAATCGATAAAATGACAAAAAAAAAAACGTATTGCCTATTTATTTGATAGAATTTAAATTCTATATCTGCCTGTGTGAGAAACAGCTCTGATCTTCTCTGTGCAGGTTTATGATGGGCCCAGCATTCATTCTCGTCCTATTGCAACATATTGTGGTGCAGACCCTGCTTCTTTTGCATCCTCTGGCAGTTCAATTACAATCCAGTTCCAGTCAGATCCATCTGTGACTGGAAAAGGATTTCTTTTGGAGTGGTATGCAGTGGATGCTTCTGCTGTTACACACACCATTGCTCAAGGTAGGTTTTCAGTAGATACTGAGCTTTACTTAAAAAAACTCCAACTTCCCCACAAGAGAACGCCCTGGCTATTAACAGAGGGAAAGTTTTCACAGACATTTTAATTATGCATTTTGATAGCTTTTAAAAACAATTTCTAGGGACTTTCAGATATACTGTTTTACAGTGTTTTAAAAATAAGCATGTTGATAGAGGGATGTTTTTCTTTACACAGGTATTTACACAGGTATTTAATGAAAGCTAAACATTTTCTATGTTTTCATGAAGACGAATCCTTTGAAATACCATTTTAAATAACTGTCCATTGTCATATGAAACCACTCACTATAATGCACCTCATATTCATAAATAAGGAGAATGTGCTTAGTATGATCAGGTACCTCTAACAAATAGCTCCTGGAAGAAGAAGGACCATGCTTCTAGTACCATTGACTTTCTGTGAGCAAGTTCAACAAGGGAAAGTTAGTGCAATGTCTTCTCTAAATCTGAAGGCAGATTTTTGGGGACAGAGGGACTGAAAATCCCTGGATAGTGGCAGTATGTATAATGGGTTTATGTGCTGGGAGGGCACTGAGCCACTAGATATCCCATCCAGAACTCCATCTTCATCTACATTTATAGCTGAGGCAATAGGAATGGAGAAAGAAAAGCACTTTGGTTTCAAGAGAGTCTAAAATGTTTATGTATTATTGGATATGTATGCACTGTTCATTCTGATGTGCAGCCTCTCTTAAACTGTGGTAGATGCTTGTAGGTCTTTTTGCTAGATTTTCCTCATGATAAAACAGGTCACATCACTGCTGCACCGGGTAGCACAGGAACATCCTTAGAGGGTTCTTGAGTTTTGTACTCTCAGTTCAAACTGAAGCAATGCTTGAAGAAATGCATTCCTGTGGCTACACATATCATGCCCCCAGTGTGCTGAACTATAGGTCTGTCTTCTTAAATTATACGAGGGGAGTGTTCAATTTAAAAAGAGAATGCTTTCATTTTTGTTTTCTTGTATGTGACAGGTGCCTGTGGAGGGACTGTAACAGCTGAAGAAACACCTTCATTCTTCTTCTCACCCGGCTGGCCCATGAATTACAGAAATTTTGTTGACTGCGTGTGGCTTATCAGAGCTCCTGGATCCACTGTGGAGTTCAATATTCTGGCCCTAGACATAGAATCTCACAGCTCGTGCAATTATGACAAAATTATTATCCGAGATGGTGAGAAGCCAATCTTACCCTATCCCAGCAGCACGCAATAGATGCCCAAGGTCCCACTACCAGGAATTCTCACGTCCATTTTCCTTATGCAATCTAGGTAGAAATGGGAATATATTCTAATTTGGTATTCTTCCTCTATGCTGAGACATTCAGTTAGTTAAAATAAAACTAGCAAAGTCTAGCAAAAGATCTGGTGGTCTATAAAAATATTTCACAATCTGCAGGGGGTTAAAGATCTTGAAAAGCACCTGCCTGAAAGTGTGAGCCACAGCAGCCAACAGGTAGACATGAACTGGTTTGGGTTTAATAGTCACATTTCTTCTTTTCATCTCAGGAGACACTAGTCTTTCTCCAGTGCTGGCTACTCTGTGTGGGCAAGAACCTCCTGGGCCAATAAGATCAACTGGAGAGTCAATGTTCATCCACTTCGTGTCCGATGCAAGTGTCACTGGGGCTGGATTTAATGCCTCTTATCACAAAAGTAAGAATTGTTTCTCTTCTTTCCCAGATAAATGTCTGCCTTGCTGCTAAGAATGGGTTAAAGAAAGAAAAGACTCTGGCATTTTTAACAGCTGCCTACAGACTATCTAATTAATCACACAGACCAATTATTCACATCTCATGAAAATGCATTAATAAATGTCTGACTCTGCAAAGGTAAAATTTGGTGTTTTCCCAGTGGACTAATACCATAAAGCACAATTCAACCAGACCGGTTACTTTCCAGAAGTAAGAAAAGTGTAGGCCTAAGTTTGTAACAGCTGAGCTGAAGGGTGAAAGAATGGCCAACTGAGAGAGAGAAACAAATGACTCAAACCATAGAATCGAAGTAGAGAGAGACAGATGAGAAAGCTGTGTACATTGCCGCAGGGATGCCAGCAGTTTCCAGTGGCACCACTCCCACGAGCACCCAGGAACAGTAACAGATTCCTGAACGGGCACCAAGGAAGGTGTTAGGATAACAATGTGCACCCAGGGGAAGTTCTTCTGGCTGGCAGCTTGAGTAGGTGACAGCAGTTTGGTCCATGGCTACAAGCAATGTTCTCAGAGAGCGTAACCATACACACGTGCCACGGGAGGTCCTTGGCATAGCTGCCTGCTCGCTCCTCTGGTAAATCTGAGGACTGAAGCTCCCTGCAAGTCGTTTGCTGCGTGTCATCTTGCAATCTACTGGTTTGAATTTGAGAGACCATTCCTTGTGTACCTTGCTCGATGCCCCTCAACTCTTCATAGACTTGCTTCATCATTTGCTTTCATCTGTCACATCTTCCTTTTAGGAGACAGGGTTTTTCTCTCAATGAATAGTTCACGCTAATATTTTCTTCTTTGCTTCAACTCCCTTTTCTCAGGTTGTGGAGGCTATTTGCACACAGGCACAGGTGTGATAACATCTCCCAACTACCCTCAAGACTACACTCCCAATTTAAATTGTTCCTGGCATGTAGTGGTAACCTCTGGATTCATCATTGCTGTCCATTTTGAACAGCCTTTCCAGGTTAAGAGTGAGGATACTTCTTGCAGCCTTGGAGATTATGTAGAGGTGAGGTTATTGGCTAGATCACCAAATCCTCAAAGCTATTAAAACTACTGAATCGTACAGATTTCAGTGTCAGTAAGGCAACCCAGGTTGTCTGGGGGTGGAAATACCAAAGAGAAATACCAGAGATATTATTTCTCTCTTCTGTCTTATTTATCACTATTATATCACTAGGTTATTGTTTTCTCCCATGACTGGAAGCATTAAGATGGTGTGTGCTCAAAGTTTATATTCCAGGGCTGTTTGCTTGAGTGACATGAATAATTTCTCTTCTTCTAGCTGAAGAATGGGTTAGATAGTGCTGCCCCACCTTTGGTGTCTGGAAGAGGGAACGGACGGTTTTGTGGAAGCAGCCCCATCTCTACCATGTACACCACAGACAACCAGTTGTTTGTCCACTTCATTTCCGACAGCAGGAATGAGGGTCAAGGATTCAAACTGAAATATGAGGCTAAGAGTCTAGGTAAGTCTAGGAAATAAACTGAACTTCTGCAACTCAATAGATATAACTTGGAGTTTGCCCTCTTAATGGAGGTTCTTGTTTGAAGTCCCAACCCTGGTAAAACCAGATGTCTGCACAAATGTCCTGTATCTTTCTTTAGAGCATGACTTCTGATGCTAATCTCAAATCTCTCCTTTTGAAAGAGAGCCAGCTCCAGGTCACAGAACCTGGAGATATTAAAGTTAAAAAAACAATTTATGGGGAACTCTTCAGCAGGGAAGTAGCACCTATAGTCAGGAAGAGAAGTTCAAAATTCATACTGGGAAGTTAAAAAAAAGCCTGGAAACAAGAACATTATTTTTAACATATAGTACCCAGCGCAAGTGCTAAATGATGTCAGGAATGATTTATGCCAGTATGTCTAAAAAGATAATATTTGTCACAAGTTTAATTCTCAGCTGAGAAAATAACACGCCCTGGAAGAGCTGATGTTTTTTGCAAGAATGAAAAAAATGGAGACTAAGGTCCCAGGGGTAAATTGAAGACTTGGCATTTGGAGTTATTCCACTGTATTTGTGACATATGCCACTTGGGGCACCGGGAGACCTCCTGCCTCAGCAGTGTAACTGAACATAACTAAAGCAACATGTCAGTCTCCACAAATTTTTAAGTGCTTGTTTTCTGCCTACTTTTCCCTGCTGCCACAAAAAAATCATTCTTAACACTACTGTAGAGGATTCATGAAGGGTGAAGGTGGAAGTGTATGACAATATTTCTACCCCTTCAATTTATAAAACTTGACTAAATCCCTACCTTAAACCAGTGTTGCTAGAATATAGTGGGGGTGTTTGACAAAAGAGTTCTGTTCAAAATATAAATATTTTTGTAAGATAAAGGACCTGAACAAATCCTAATGTTTGCTTTGACTGACATTCCCCACATATTCATTATTGTCTCAAACACACATTTCAATTTTGGAAAGCAGAAGTGGGGAATGATTCACAGAAGCATTCATGTGTCTGACTTGTAGGCTTTCTAGCTCTTGGGAATTGGGGTAGGACCAAGGCAAGAAATATGTTTCCTGCTTGGTTTAGAAGCAATCCAAGGAAGAACTACCAGCGGTTTAATTCAGGGCCCTGAACATGTGGAAATGAGGACAGCTGGGTAAAGCTGGAGCACAGGAGCTTAGGAATCTACTGCATTAAAATGTTTTCCCACAGTAAGCAATAAAATGAACTTATGTTTTTATTTAACTATATGACACTGAAAGGAAACTGTGTTGGAATATAGTGATAATTCCTGCTTTTGGTGCCTCACCCATTTCCTTAACATGTCGGTTTTTATTGGTGATCTTTTCTTTCCCAGCTTGTGGAGGAAATATTTATATCAATGATTTCAACCCCAGTGGATATACATCTTCCCCCAACTATCCGAACAGTTATCCCCCACATGCTGACTGTGTCTGGACCATAACTGCTCCTAATGGACATGCAGTAGAGCTGCAATTTGAAGATCAGTTTTACATTGAACCTTCACCAAAGTATACATCCGTATTATTTTGCCTGTGTTTCTTCAGAGATTCCATTCTGATCCTTCTTTCTTGATTACTTTCTCATTCTTCCTAGAGCTCTCTTCCAGATTTTCAATCAAAAGTGTTTAGGAAATATTTGAGAGAGATTACTGGAGCTATCAGGCACTGGTATACAAAAAGGGTGCAGAACAGGGAATCCCAAAGGTGTCCTTTCTTTATGGCTTCCCAGGACACTACACCATTCTGAAGGCAAAGCTGCTATTTAAGATATTTTGGGTCTTCCTATGCCCACCTAAGTAAGCCCCCTGATTTGAATTTTTATTGCCTTCATCTGCCTTACATGTGTTCCTTGACTCAATGAGTCATCAATGAGACTTAATAGGGAATATCTGCTGAATCTGGATGCTGCCAAAAATATATCACAACTACTTTACCAGTGCTGTTTGTACACCTCTCCAGGACTTGCTTCTCTCAGTTCTAGTCTGATCATAGACACGAATCTTTCTCAATGTTTCCAGCAGTTATTTTGATTCAAATATTACAGGTCTATCATTGATTATGAACTTCTTGATCCTGTACTGGTCACGCTGCATGGAAACTTAACTTATCTAATTCACAGAATCACAGAATCTTCGTGGTTGGACAGAACCTTTGAGATCATCAAGTTCACTGCAGCTTCATGGCTTTCTGTAGATACTGAAATGGTTTCAAGCAAGTACTGCTATTCACTGAAGAGTGAATAATTCTCTCCTCTTCTAGCTGCACTTCCAGTTACCTAGAGCTACGCAATGGTGCTGACTCCACTGCCCCCATCATTGCCAGGCTGTGTGGAGGACTGATGCCAGGCTTGCAGAGATCCTCAGGAGCTGTCATGTACCTGAGGTTCAGGTCTGACAGCAGTGCCACGCACGTGGGATTCAACGCCAAATACTCCATTGGTAATGCTTGCCTTTATCAATTTCTTTGATTTTAGGGAATATTTTGGTCTCAAGTATCTATTTTTTTGTAATAGGGCTTAATGCACCTATGAGGGGGACTGTCAGATACGTGCCTCTTTCAATTAGTGTTAGGGCTAAGGCATCAGGATCATATGGGTTTAACACCAGAGTGTTCTGAACCTAGCAAGAGGTGAAAATTGTGGAAATAGGAATAGAAGGTTGTCTGTCTGTGGTCCTTCAGTCAACCAAGCAATGTTCTTCCTTTTGCAGCTCCCTGTGGTGGGACAACGATAGGACAAACTGGCATCGTTGAAAGCATGGGGTATCCTGAGCTTCATTACCAAGACAACCTGCTGTGTGAATGGTTTCTGCAGGGCCTCAGGGGCCACTACCTTACCATCAGATTTGAAGGCCTAGATATTCAAAACTCCCCCGAGTGCACAAATGACTTTGTGGAGATCCGAGAATACAACGCTTCTGGTCTGAGAATTATTTCAGTGTTTGCCTTCCCTTCCCTAGTACTGCTACAAACCTCACCAGAGGTCCCTGAAAGCATTTCCCTTTGGGTACAAAGTGATCCTTTTCAATAGACAGTATTTACTTCTGTCTGTCTTGCTTGCAAAGGCAAACAAACGCCTTCTATTTCCCAGTAAAAACTCCATTTTTTCTACTTTACTCCTGCCTGTCCAGTTAAATTGCAAAGTGATCCTTCAATATAAATATGAACAATATACTGATATACAATTGTCTTTCTGTATTTGTTTTTTGCAGGAAATGTGTTGGGCAGGTACTGTGGTAATACTCTCCCTAATGCTGTGGACACCTCTGACAGTTTTGCTTACGTCAGATTTGTCACTGATGGATCAGTCAATGCCCGAGGATTCAGACTGCGCTTTGATTCCAGTACTGAAGGTTGGATTTGTCAGCTTGCAAGTTACTTTCAGGGAAGCAACATATAGCACAGACCCTAACCTTACTCATACAGCATAAACTGGAGATCACTTATTCTTGGAGTGGTGCTTGTTTGCTCTTAAATTAAGCTCTGGGGGAAGTATGAATAGAGCTCTCTGATCACTACTTAGCCAAGCTGAAGCTTTGAAAGGCAAGCAGACCCCCTCTATAATGGATTTTGCCATCCATTAGTAGGCCTCACATAATGAAGCACACTCTTCCACACCTTTTCTTATCCAGCTGTCAGTCCAGGGATGTTCTAACGTACCTTCCCCACACCCTTCTAGAGGAGGAGGAAGGTAAAGGCATGCTGTGGTTTTCCTCTGTGTATTCTGTCCCTCTGAGGTGAGTGGTATTCTTAAATCCCCCTAAATCCAGTAGTTTTTAACAGTAGGTTTTCAGTAGAATCAGAGAACTGCAGAGCTATTGAGGATGTAAGGGACCTCTGGAGTCCAACCTTCCTGCTCAAGCTGAGTCAGGTAGAGGAAGTTGCCTAGAACTGTGGCCAGTTGAGTTTTGCATGTTTTCAGGCACAAAGTCTCCAAAACCTCCCTGAACAACCTATTTCAGTGTTCAAAACCCCTCACAATAAAAGAAGTTTCCATATGTTTAGCTGTAATTTCCTGCATTTCAGTTTGTGCCCATTGACTCTTGTCCTGAGACAACGACTTCAAAGAGCTGCTCTGATCAGGACTAAGGACATAGACCTATCCCTGCTTCACACTTCTCATCTATGTTCTTTATGCTTGTCCTGCCAAAATATGGCTACTTTTTGAGAAATTCTCTCCAGTAATGGCTGTGAAAAATTTCCTTCTTAACTCTTTCCAGTGCATTCAAAAGCTGAAAACTTCCTTATTCTTCATATTTGCTTCTGCAATACAATAGCACACGCAGAAACAAACTCCCAAAGAATGTTATTCCACTCCCAGGACACCGTTCTGCGACCATAGAAGAGAACCTGTATTAGCAAAAATTTAATGGAGGTGGATGCACAGATTAGACTATTCTGCAGGAATCTGAGGGTGAGGGAAGGGACTAACTCTCCCGCTGCACTCCATTAAACTCACTCCATTAAACATGTCTCTCGGTTTTAAAGGGAAACCAGGTGTAAGCTGGTGCTATCAGTTTCAGAAGAAAAATGCACTCTATACCCAAGACCCGTGTTCTTTCCTCAGAGCGCAATTTGATATTCATAACAAAGATAGGAAAAACACAAAATAACTGAAAAAGAATTGCTTAAAAATCTGGAAAGCTTTTTCTCTACTGCTGTTAACCAGCAGAGGAAGAACACGTCCCCCATCATTAACTGCTCCTCAAGCCCCTGCTCCTTCTGTGCAGTTCTGCCCAGCCCTCTGAAAAGCAGAAATGTCTCAGTCCTGCCACAGCTCGTATCTCTTGACATCAAAGCCTGTGGGTCACTCAGGCCACTCAGTCTGCTATGAGCCCTTCAGAGAAGGGAATTTTAATCATTAGACTAAAAGGAGCTGCTATCGCCAATTAATATTCAGCTACATTTATGGCTGAACGATAAAGACTGGCAGGAACGTAGCTGTTTAGGGAAACACGGACAGGATGGGCACATCAAATCCTGCTCTCACCTTAGCTTTTTCATGCATTATTAAAGTGGTTTGTTTTGGGGTTGGTTTTTTTTGCTATAACTCTATAAGCAATGCTTTTACTCTAAGAAGTGTCTTAATATTTGGGTATTTCAGAATGCGGTGGGGACTTTACTGCCCCTGTTGGAACATTTACTTCTCCCAACTATCCCAACCTGTACCCCCACAATCGAGTGTGTGAGTGGAGGATCACAGTGGACGAAGGCCGACGGGTGACCCTAACCTTTAATGATATGAAAACAGAAGAACACTGGAGTTGCTCGTCAGATTACGTGGCCGTGAGTATTGGGTGTGAAGACAGAAAATGCACTTCCTAATCCCTTGGTGGAGCATTGATGGACATGATAGAGCTGAAACAACAAACCTGTTTCAATTTCTGTTTATTTGTTTGGGGGGTTTTGTGTTTGGGTTTTTTGGGTTTTGTGTTTGTTGTTTTTTAAAGGGAGAGAAAGGGAATATGTTTGTGTTTTGCCAAAATAAGCAAGGTATTTTTGATGTTTTACTTCAGAGCCTCATCCACTGAAGGCAATGGTAATTCTTTCCAAGGTTTTGAGTAGATTTAGGAACTAAGCTGACATGAGGGACATCAGGGAGCCTTGAATTAAAGGTGTGAAGCACTGTTAGATCATACAGAAGATGCTCGTAAGTCTGTATTTTGATCTCCTAAGAGTTTATTTTGACCCAACAGGTTTACAATGGCCACAGACAGAACTCTCCTCGGCTGGCAAAGCTGTGTGGTGAGGTAAATCCAGGCACTGAAGTGAAATCCTCTGGGAATACCATGAAAGTCATTTTGGTGACAGATACGTCCCATGCAACTAGAGGCTTCAGCGCCTCATACACATCTAATGAAGATGCAGGTAGTGTGTGTTTTTTAATTGGTGAGTCATATCATAGCTAAAGGACTGACATGTCCTTTAGCAGAAAAAAGGCATGTCCAAAGCAGAAAGCATGTCCAAAGCAGAAAACAAATCTCTGGTACCTTTTTTTTTCCGCCTTACATCTCTGGATGGGTGTAGATTCATATTTTAGTTGCAAGGACTTGAAAAACCAGGGAATCTCTGTGAGTTACAGACTTCATGTGCTTGTTATGCCAAACTTTAAATGGAAAGAACAACCTCTGTTATGGATCGTAGTCCTTATTCTCACTACTGATTTATAGTTTTGTACTTATTCTTAAGTAAGAGATGGTCTGAAGTGATCTTATTCCACGAAAAACGTGAGAAGCAGTGTGCCATAGACAACTTGAATAATTCATGTGCTTCCTTATCACTCATGGGATAACTATTTTATTGCAGCTTGTGAAAGAGTACAGCTAACCTACTTTTGCAAGCTCAGCCTCCAGAGACGAGGCAGCTGGCAGAGCCTTACTGCTACAGCCTTGAGCCTTTTGGTTTTCCAACTGCCCTCCTCTCCTCAAGCATCGTGCTGTTGCGTGAGCGCACTGCTCTTGAGAGTATGTTCCAGAAAAATCTTAATCTTAAGTCTAGAATTAGGTAATGGGTACTGCTGAGCAACACTGAACTGGAGCTGCAGTGGGATTTTAACAAAATGTTAAATAATGCTTGTTGTATTGATAGTGTTGCTGAAATATTTCATTTGATAACGTGAATAATTGTTGTCTCTTTGCTTTATACATGCGGTTTTAAAAATTACAGGACACTAGGCAAGAATTCTGTTGTATACAGCAGTAAATTATAAAAAAGGAAGAAGATGGAAGATGGAAAAGGTTTTGATATAACCAGTACATATACTTGCTGACATGTGCATATCAGAATATTCTTCAGTCTGGAGAAGAGGAGGCTGAGAGGAGACCTTATTGCGCTCTATAACTGCCTGAAGGGGGACTGTAACCAGGGGGGATTGGTCTCGTCTCCCAAGTCACAGGAGATAGGACAAGGGGAAATGGCCTCAAGTTGTGCCAGGGGAGGTTCAGATTGGATATTAGAAAACATTTCTCACTGAAAGAGCTATCAAGCATTGGAATGGGCTGCCCAGGGAAGTGGTTGAGGCACCATCCCTGGAGGTGTTCAAAGGACGGGTAGACATGGTCCTCAGAAGTATGGTTTAGTAATTCTTATTTCCTATTTCTTATTTCATTTTTGTCAGAGTTAGGTTGATGGTTGGATTAGATGATCTTGAAGATCCCTTCCAACTTAGACAATTCTATGATTCTATGAATAAACATGGACAAGATATTCATACAAGATCTATTACTATTTTCAAATAAATTATATTTTATTTCCGCAGTTTGTGGTGGAACCCTGATGGGATACACAGGTGGGAATTTCTCTTCTCCTGCTTATGATGGTGTCAAAAATTATACAAGCAACCTGAATTGTGAATGGAGCATTGAAAACCCCTCCCACTATAATTCATCCATATACATCTATTTTGAGGATTTCCACTTGGAACATCACCAGGACTGCCAGTATGACTACCTAGAATTTCGAATAGGTTTGTATGGTCAGCAGGAGAGTGGATTAAGCCTATCAAGGTTCCAGTTGTACAACTGTGTTTTTGCCAAACCTTGTTCATATGGATTTGCAGAGGGTGACTGTAAGATCTGTATATTTGAGAGGGTGTCCACATGCATGCCTTCCATGTTTCCTCCCAGACCAAGAGAGTCTGGGAGATATCACTGCCAGAGCAATGGATGCATGGATTTGGTTGCCCTTTCTTTCAGGGGAGAAAATGGAAAACTGGATAGGTGTCTGGAGGTGTTAAATTGCTTTGGTGACCACAATACAAACTCAACTCTCTCTTTACAAAGTTCACTTCACCTCCCTTGAAAGATGACAATCAGGAGAAGCTGGAGTCATCAGAACATTTTATTTGATCCACGTCCCATTCTCTCCCTGCTCCTGAAATATCTTCAGGGACAGCAGGAGATATTTACAGGACAGTAAAGAATGCTTTAATTATTCATAGCCTCTGGGCTGCATACCCACTTCATGGCCCCCTTTTGTACTCTAAAAATCATTCTCCAAAACCAAATCCATATTTTCTTTGACACTGCATCACAAAATATAGAGTAAAAGGAAAACAATTACAGGATTAATGCAACAGTAATATCTCTGCATATTTGAACATCTTTAGCTATCCATAAGAACAAGTAACTGGAAATGTCATATGAAAGTCACTCAGCCAAGTGTAGTATGAAAGCTCCAGCTGTCTTCTTCACTGAAAAGCTCTGTGAGTCCCTGAGAGAGCAGGTTGTAATTTATCAGGAAATCATTTTGGAAAGGTGTGGGGGATTGAGAGCAGGAATCTTCCTTATTCGCATTCATATGAAGGAGAGCTCTTGGTTTTCTAGCACCAGTTTGTCCAGTGTACAGCCAAAGCAGGTGCAGCTGCACAGCCTAACAATTCCCTCCCACGTATGCGCTGGAGCTGGGTATATCTGGTCCATTATTTAGCAGTTTACACTATTCTTACTTTATTCTCAACCTCAGGCCTCCAGGCAACACAGTCCAATTAGCAAGGAAAAGCTGACGTCTTATTTTGCTCTACACAGTTTATAATCTCAATATTAAAGGTCATTTTGGCCATACTAACAGATCTTCAGTTTCATAACCAGTCTTGTGTCAAAGGCAAAATGCCCCAATTTGGCTATGTATGCTGACAAGCAGCATTTCGTGAGCAAATACTGCAGAATATCACTAAACTTGGGCAGGTGCTGTTTAAGACTCTCAACACAGGAGATGTGAATAGGCTTCCACGTGATCAGGTCCTTGGGCCATCTCTTCCCACTATTCTGCCCCAAAACATCTGCGGTTTTGGGTCACTTTTTGTGTTTTCAGATCTGATGGGTCAGCCAAAAGGAAAGTGTACAGGATGGCAGGAAGGGGAGAGCAGGAGCCCAAACTATTTAAAGGCACGGTTTTGTAGAGAACTTTCATGTTGTCGAGATTTAGATCCCACCAATGAACTGCAGGACTCTATCTGTACCCATAACAATCAGATATTCAGTGTGATATGTACTTTTCTCTGTTTTCTAGTCAAAACAAAATGTATTCCTTTATGTTATCGTAGATCTTTCAGCATTTAAAAAGTGTATTTTTTTTCCTTTTTTACTCAGGGGATGCTGATGGAGAGCTAATAGCCAAACTTTGTGGTCAGGCCACACCATCTGTGCCACTAGTCATAGCTGCCCCCCAGATCTGGGTACACTTTGTAAGCGATGGAAATACAGAAGATAAAGGATTCTTGGCCCATTACACGTTTGAAGGTAAACGGATTGATAGACTGTTGCCCTTGCTGACTGAGGCACTTGTGGAGAATGTCACAGAATCACAGAATGATATGGGGTTGGAAGGGACCCCTGGAGATCATCAAAGCAGGTCCCACAGGAACGGGTCCAGGCAGGGTTTGAATGTCTCCAGAGAAGGAGACTCCACCACCTCCCTGGGCAGCCTCTGCCAGGGCTCTGCCACCCTCACAGCAAAGAAGCTCCTCCTCAGGTTTAGGTGGAACTTACATTCAAGTTTGTGCCCATTTC